>CM064918.1:7419644-7552144 GCA_032727855.1 Quercus ilex subsp. ballota
AAGATCTAATGGAATTGAATTTTGGATGTGCTTCCCAGAGGTTTGATGGATTGAAGTTTGGACGTACTTCTCAGAGGTTCAATGGAATTGAATTTTGGACATGCTTCCCAGAGGTCCAAGGATTTGGAAGGCATTATTCATAGCGATGTATGTGGGCCTTTTACCCTAGTACCTGCAAAATAAATACTATTAATAAGTAACAGAGTTATTCATTGAAAAGACTTTGGTATACCTGGCAAATGCCCCTAGTTTGGGACATATTCCATGCTTCGATGAATGCTGAGGGTGCACAATTGACTTGATGTTGCACTATTGGAGAATATGGAAGAGAATCATAGCTTTCTATTCTTGAAGAAGAATTTAATGAACATTTTTTTTTTTTTTTGAAAAATTGGAAATCCTGAATTTTTGTTTTTTTTTTTTTGTTTTTGAAGGAATTGAAAATTTTGATTGATGAATTTTTTTTGAAAAATTTGGAAATCTTGAATTTTTTTGAAGGGATTGAAAATTTTGATTGATGAAATTTTTATTTTCATTTTTTTTTTGAAGGAATTGAAAATTTTGATTGATGATTTTTTTTTTTTAATGGTAAACTAAGAAGTACGAGCCCAATGCCCCTAGTCCCAAGGCTTTTTGAAAATTCTCTCTTTTCTTTTCTTCTCTCTCTCTTTTTTATTTTTTTTTTTCCGAAAGATATGGAATTTTTTTTCTTTTTTTTTAAATTGAATTTATTCTTTGAAAATTTTATCTTTTTATTTTTTTTTTTAAATTGAATTTTTTTTTTCTTTTTTTTAGATTTGAAGATTTGTTCATTATCAAAAAGTGAAGAAGATGAAGATGAAGATGAAGATGGAGTAAAAGTGATGAAGATTTATTCATGATAATTTTTTTTTTGAGAAACCTATCATTTGAATGAGAATAACTTTGGCTAGAAGTTGATGTGGATTGCTGGATAAGTCTTTGCTTAATTCCCAATGCCCCTAGTTTGGGGCATATTCCATGCTTAGATTGAAGCTGAATTCATTTGATGTTGTGACCATTGGAGAACATGAAAGAAGATCATGGTCCACCATCCTTGGTTCCTACAAAAAGGCTTTCTTTCTCTAGCTTGTTAGAAACCAATTATTGTGAAAACTTGCACACAATATAAATAGGCCAATGCTCCAAGTTTAAACATACTTAATGCAAACAAATGGGCTTAACCTAACATGCACCCAAACAATTTTGTCATATTGTTTTGACTTTGTTCTCCAAGGTTGTTTGGGTGAATGGGATCGGGCCTCTGCAACGCTGCCTACGTACCTCTTTCATAGAGGATCAGGTCAAGACGTAGTTCAAGAGAACTGGATTTTGAAAAAGAATGATTTTTTTTTTTTTTTGGGTGTGGAAATGAGATTTCTCTTTCTTTCTTCTTCTCTCTCTTTTTTCTTTTTTCTTTTTTTATTATTTTTTTTTATGAACAAGAAGTGATCCTTTGAACAACCATTTTGGCAAATCAAAGTGTTTAAGAATCAAACAAATCTCTTTGATTAGGATGGATCAAGATCATTAAACTCATGTAATCAAATTTGCTTCATACTTTTGAACATCATCAGATTAAATCTCCAAAGGCAATCAAGAAATGAAATGTGATAATATTTATGAATCACATTGTTGGGTGCAAACAATGAGAGTGTTTTAGGTTTGGAAGTTCTTTTGAGTCATTTTGAGAATTTGAGAAATTTTGTCTTCGGACATATCCTGTGGAGTTTGACAACTTTAAGCATTTTTCTTTTTTAATTCAAGAGAAAAATATTATTAGAGTTTAATATGCGCCTGCAATTAGTAAGACTTCAAGGAGGTCTTATTCATGGGTTGTAACGTAGGCCGGGTTTAGGTTATGAAATGGATGATATAAAAAGGTTCAAAATTCCCTATGATGTTCCCCTAAGTATGTATTACTCAAAAATCAAGTATTGGAGGAATTTTCTCATTTCTTCGTTGTCATCTTCTCACTAGTCTTCATTAGTCACTTGTATCAACATTTGTTTTTATGCTCATTCATCTTGAATCATACCTCTAGACTTTCATCTTGTAAAATTCTTATCTTTTTAGGTTGCACCTTCAAGTTTCCAACTTGGTAGGATTTTTCAATTTTTTCTTTTCTTTGGCCCTAACTTTTGCCTAGCCACCCTTTTAGGTTTTCAGCCTAGCAGGCTTTTTTTTTTTTTTTTTGAATGAACTTTTGGAGACATTTTGCCCTCCTTGTTTTTCTCAAATGAATGATTTTTGGTCATTTTGATGCACTCTCTAGACTCCTTTCTTACTACGATGCACTTGCACCTTTTTGTGCTTGATGAATCTTTCATTTTTTGATGAAATCTCTTTTAGATGAATCTTGTATTCCTTTTGGCATGATGAATTTTAGGCTCTTTAAAATTGATGCACACTTTTTTTTTAACACATTGATGGAATTTCATTTCTCTTTCCAAGATTGAGTGAAACCTTATTTTTCTTTAATGATCTCTTATCTTTAGCTTAATGAATTCTCTTCTTGTCTTTCATGTCTTCTAGGACAGTTTTATCAATTAGTTTCAAAGCTACGAGGTTGAGTTCTCCTTAACATGAGATTTAAGTATGCATAACTTAATTTTTCCCACCCCAAGTTTAGATTTTAGTGGGTTCATGCAAAAAAAAAAAAAAGGCCAAGTGTTTTAAGGCTCAAATGGGCTAGCAATAGATAATAATAATTCTAGGTATTAACGTATAATCTTGGTTTAACCAAAGATGACCTCCTATCCCTAGTAATGCTTGCTTGTAGGCACAGTAATTCAAGATCTTTTAATAAATTTATCTCAAAAGAAAAAGTATGAATGCTCTAATCATGTGAAACAAAAGACTTTTGAAAATTGGATCATGTGCATGGATTCTTGGGATTTTCCGATGGATGGATTTTTTTTTATTGCCTTTTAAGACCATTTCTTCTTATATTCTAAGTCAAGTAGCAAAAGTCTTTACATAGATCAAATGAAATTAATCATTCCTTGGTACAAGTTGATTGCTCAAGCTTTTAAACATTAAGATTTAGAAAATGTTTTGTCAAAAGGATCCTCATGTACCATTTTGAAAAGGAGACTTCTTATATATATATATATATATATATAAATCTTGAAAGAAAAAAATTAGGTCTTTTTGAAAAAGTCACTAGGAAGTTAAACGGTTCTAGTTCAAAGAGTTTTTTTTTTTTTTTTTTTTTTTAAATGACTAAAAGGCCCAATGCCCCTAGTCAAAACACTTCCCTTTTTTTTTGGTGAAAGATTTGGGAATCTTGAATTTTTTCTTTTTTGGAATTTTTTTTTAAATATATACATGAACAAAGTACATCAAATGCTACATGAATTTTTAGAATTCAAAGAAACATAGAAACATGGAATAAACAAACAAATTTTAAGCTTAAGCATGATGTTGCAAACCAAATGTGGAGTGAGGCAAAGTTGGGTCACTTGCTTCTTCTTGGTCCATTTAGGATGCTTGAGACTGGGTATGCTTGAACGTTGATTATGGTGAAATGGCTTGGGCTTGCACTTGGAAGGCTTGAACCTTGATTATGATCTTTTGGTATTTGCTTGAAATGACTTAGGCTTACACTAGGAAGACATGCATCTTGTGAGTTTTTGGCCTTTAATGTTAATCATGCGTATACATCTTTGATGAGCTCAAGTGTTGGGCTTAGACTCATTCGAAAAACAAATTGGGCTTCAATTTCTAGTAGAGTTCAATCTTAGGCTTTTGGATTTGAGTTAATTCACAACATACAAGGTTCAAACAATCATAATGGGCTCAAGCGTTGGACTTGAGTCATCATGGTTCAAACAACAGCCAAACAATGCGTAATGAAATACAATTTACATGGACCAACCTAAAGGTAGATTTTATGGGTCATTACAACAAGGGTAGAAGGTGGGTTAAAGGTCCATACAAGCTAAGATATCGTACATCCCAACTTGTGATGCCAAGAGCACTGTGTTGGTCCGAACGGTATAGTTTGTCCCTATGAACCACCATGGCAAAACCATGACGACCCTTGTCACGATGGGTGGTAGGTTCACCACTGGGTATGTGAGTCTCAAGAAGACCACAATCCATGGCTAATACTATTGGGCTTCCAGGCTAGCACACAAATAAAATAAATTTCATTCAAGCAAATGATACATGACATGCAAAATAATGACATATTAGACATACTATATACAAAAAAGTAATAAAAAAGTAATGACATGGTTGGTCACCATAATCTAATTGAAGCTTAGCTCTCAATATCTCTTGCAGAGTCGCCACTGTGAGAGACCGCGCCCCTGGCCCGCTTTTTTAGGATGTTGGGTCAAACCCACATGAATGGGTGGAGTCATGTTATTGCCTCTCAAAATAGAGGTTCGACTAGTTATATTTTCCCCTTTAGATTAAGAGTTTTACAATGAAGTCGTCACTTATTTAATTATTGGGATAAATAAGAAAACTAAAATTAAAAAATTCCTCATTTTATTAATTTTCAATTGAATTTACATTGATCATAGGAAACTTACATGGCTTTGGTCCTAGATACAATCTAAGATAAAGTACATAGCTTTATTTCCTAGTTACAATCTAAAAATTGAAAATTACAAGGATAAACATTGATCTATCAACCCTTGATCTAAGTTCGGAAGTTATGTTATAAGATGAGAAGGTGTTAGGCACCTACTTTGCTTGGTGAAACCGGTCTTCTAAACTATGGTGACCAACATTCATATCACATCATCTAATATGTTGTCAATTAATTTGCATGTTGAATTTAAAGTGTGTGCATGTGATAAACCCTAATTCAATTTATTAAGCATTTCATTTGGATTGATAAATAAATTCTAGTGTATGTGTATGGATGGTGATATCCTAGATTCAAGAATTTAAAAGAATTATTAAACAAACATATTTTTCATGTTTTTTGATGTGGATTTAAGATCGAAACTAGTATCATGCATGAACATGAGATGAACAACCAAGAACATGTGAAGAACATATAAGAACAATTAAGAACATTCAAACATATTCAAAGGAATTTAAATGATTATTATCATGTTTTAATCTTAAACTCTCATCATGGCAACACAAAAAACAATTAGGGAAAGGGATTATACCTTCATGCAAGATCCATGTGGTGGAGGAAGAGACTCTTGAGGGAGGTCCTAAGGGTGGAGGAAAAGAAGAGTTAGGAGAGGAAGAGTGAGTCTCACTCAATACCTTGAGTTTTAAGAAGACCAAAATATGACAAGACTACTCAACTTCCTAGAACTCAAGAGAGGAGAAGAGAGGGGGTTTTTGTGTGTTTTGGAATGAAGGCAATGTCACTTTTTTTGTCTTTTTTCTTTACTTTTTCCTCTCACTTTCTCTTTTTTTTTTTTTTTTTTAAACAATCTTTCTCCATCACATCACTATCTACCTAGGCCTCTCCCTCTCTCGACTCAAAACATTCATTTAAAAAAAAAAAAAAAAAAGACAAACAAATTCTTGACTCTCTCTTTATTCTTCCCTAATATCGAAATATTTCATTCCAATGGACAAATCAAAATGAGCACCGAAATAGAATTAACAACATTTAAGAGTAAGAAAGTATTCCAATTGGTAAAACATTTAAGGTATATGACCAAGCTTATGATTCATATCTTGATACTAACCACAGTTGAATCATAGTAAACAACTAATCACAATAGACAACTCTTTTATATAATTAAGAAAATTAAGACCCAAATTTTTATTAAAATGAAAAATCATAGTACACAATTAATGATTTAAAATATATATTAAAATTTTTAAAATAAAATTTGGTGATATAAATTTAGTGGATATATTAGTTTTAAACTTTTAAAAATTTGGAAACAGAGTTTTATGTATTTCTAATGTGTCAAATAGCTGAAGCATGTGTAACATTTATAATGAATCACATTACATTAACACAATATTTTAAGATCCAATTTTTAGCATATATAATATCACAATGTCATTGTTATAATAATTCTTTATATTTTTATTTTTTTGCTAATAATAGCTAGTTTTCGGCGTCATATTATTTTTGTGCGCCATATTATATGTGCTGTGTTGGTAACTTGGTATATAACTTCGCAACTTAAAATCATTGATTTTCTGTTTCTCAAAAAAAAAAAAAAATCATTGTTTCTCAAAAAAAAATTCATTTTCTTATGAAAAAGATAATTCATTTGAAAATTCGTGCATCTTTTTTTTAATATGTATCCCCCTTAGTGAGAAAGAGAATGTGTATTAATAAAAAGTAATTGAACTTGGCAAACTCAAGTAGTATGCATTTTACATGCAAGGCGGAACAAGAGGGACAGATATTTGGACAAAACAAATTTGAGTGGAAGAAATTGGCTTTGTTGTAGATTTTTAAGAGCAAGTGCAGTTGCAGAAGCCGATGCAACTATATATGCGAGTAATAAAGATAAGAGCAACTCTTGCCGTGCACTTAAAAAGTGAGTTAATAGTGTGTATTCACAGAATCACAATGGTCAACACCTCAAGTCTTTCAATATAGTCGTTTTTTCAGCAACCAATAAGGTAAGTTCAGAATCTTTGAGTGTAATTAAAAAAAAAAAAAAAAAATCTTTGAGTGCAATTATTTCCAAATTTTTTAGATTTATTGACGAAGTTATTGTCGATATACAAGTGTAAGCATTCCCATGCAAAAATAAGTGCATTTTGGATCATCAAAAAAGTTATTTATCTATTTTACTTTATCATTTTAATGATTTATCATACATCTTATACTATATTCTCTTATCACTTTATTTGAATATTCTTTTTTTTTTATTCAATTTTACATTATCATTTTAAAAATACACACTACTTCTCATATTCTACTTCGTTTTGTGCAATTAAAATATTAGTAGTGGAACAAAATAATATATTGCTCTACGAAATGATCAGGTCTTTCTGGTGGAGGCTGCCCCTCATCAAAGGGGATGGGCCAAGGTCAAAGAGAAAGACCATGAAAGGACTTAATAATTTCTCATTTCTTCCGAAGCGATCAAATTAGCTAGCTAAACATGGAAACGTGGAACACATGGGGAAAATGAAAAATGTTAAAAGAACATATTTATTAAGGTGGTGATTTGTGATTAAAGCAATATAACTTCTAATTCACAATATATCAAATCAATAATTGAGAAAAAAAAAAAAAAAAAAAAACCACCGCGCACTCTTGGTGCAATGGTCATTCCACTAGTATAAGTGCTTATATTAAAATAAAAAATAAAAAAATTTGAGAAAAATTTGTAAGAGAAGGCTTATTAAATAAAAATCCAATTTCACAATTTCCTAACAAAAAATAAAAAAGTAAGAAAATTACACTTTTTAATTTTTAATAATTCAAAGTGTGGTTTTTTCTTTTTTTATACAAGATAAAACTTCTATTCTAGCCTAATTTAATTATATATGTGTGTGAAACTTTCTCCTAGAGACTTGAACTCCAGCCTCGCCCCCTTCTCCCCCCCCTCTCCCCCCAAGAATTTCGTATTTGTAGAGTGACAATCACTACAACAAAATGTATTTTCAGTAACGAATTTTAGTGAGGAAAATTTTTTCGTCACAAAAAGGTACCATATAGTGACGAAATTTATATTTCGTCACTATTTATAAAAAAATTAATGTATGTAATCTATCATGAATTAATGTATGTAATTTTTTTTTTCTTTTTTTGATAGGATAATGTATGTATGTTAGTTGAAGGTAAAAGTACTAAATGTATGAGACAGCATTAATGACTAGTCACTACTTAGGTGATTAGAACATTAACTAATAATAGATCATGATATGGGTTCAAAACTCCATGGTAATTAACTTGACTAAATTTACACCTTTTATATGGTCGTATATTCTCATTAAATCCAATGGTCAATAAGATACTATTTTCCAATAATTAACGTACGTAGAGTTATTGATGGAGATCATATTGTCAAACATCTGTGAAGCCAATATTTAGTATACTAAGGATACTATAAATATTTCTCTAAGAGTAAAGATTAGTGACGCACCACTTACCTTTACTCTAAAGAGTATCATGAATTTTTGGACTTAACTCTCCTTATTTATTTACATTTATCGAATCTAAGGGGTGTTTTGGACAGTTTTCCTTCTATTTGGCATTTTAGAAAATTGACCCCGACAAATTTCAAATCAGATTCCTCTGATTTTGGACATCAAAAACAAGTTAATTAATTCCAAGTAAGAATTTCTTATTATTGTATGTCACATATCCTTGCTTTTTAAATCAACATAACCTTATTCCTATTGGTTGTGATTGGCTACAAGATTCATAATCCTCAATTAAATCCATGTTTAATATATGATTAAGAGAGTGAACAGGTATCAAACTAAAACCTTAAACTCTAAATCTAAAGGTTTAAAAAGGACCAAATAGAAAAAGGCCATAGTGGCTAATCCATCCAAGCTCAATTAGAAATGCTATATCTTTTCTAGATCTGAAAAATTAAGCAAAATTAATTAATTTAACATGGAAAATGAGTTCAAATTTTGCATAAAATTGATCAAAACTTGTAAAACAAAAATGCATAATCAAAACCATTTAAAAAACTCAACGAAAACTTGAACCACAACCATCTGTTATATAATATCAGTATGGCTTGCCAATCCACAATCTTTGCCCCAAATGTTTTGCTTGATGGATCTGAATTGCATCTTCATATATAGTTCTCAACTCCATGGTATCCACTAGAACTAGAGGACCATATTAGTAAAAAATCACTTCCTAACCTCAGACTTATTTAACCCAAAAACAAAAACGCATAAACCCATTATTTTCTCAAATGATAGTTGTCGGTAGACTCGGTACTAGTGTCTTGCGGCTTCCTTGTAAAGATATCACAATGAAACAAGCCAATCTTGTGGAACCATCCTCATTAATTCTATAATCCAAGACCATCTTGGAGTCTCACCCCTTAATTGACACGGAGTTCTAGATTTTGTTAAATGGCAACTATTATTTTTTTTTAAAAAAGAATCAAAGAATTCAAAAAAATATTTAATTTCTTTACTGTCAAAGCCTAATAAATTTTTTTGCTAGGGTTTTAAATAGTTTTTTCTTTTTCAATCTTTTAATAAACAAAATTTCTATCATTTATTTATTTATATTTTATAAAATTACCAAGCTATTAACAAAAAAATATATATTTAGAAAACATAATTTAGCTCAATCACGAATTTAAAGTAATGGCCTCTCATATCAGGGGGATTTAATTTGGAGCTGATTATACTTGCCTTATTTGACTGAACCCTAGAATTAGGCAAAGATTAACTAAAAGGGAAGGAAAATAAAAGGCAAATATTTACAAAAGATTAAATATTTTTGGGGTTTTAGGTTTTATAAATAAAATTAAAATAAAACAAAAAATGGCAAAAAATAAATTAATTATAAAACGAAAATAAAAGGGAAAACTATACAACACTTATTACAATTAAGAAAAAATAAAAATAAAAATAAAAAGGAAAGAAAGTCAGAATTTGGATTCTAACCACCGCACATCCTTGGAGCGATGGTCACTCCACAAGTATAAGTGCTTATGGGGTGTGAGGGGACAAAGGCCAGAGTTTAAGTCTCCAAGAGGAAACTTTACACACATATACACTTAAATTAGATTAGAGTAGAATTTCTATCTTGTATTAAAAAAAAAAAATCTAAGTTCTGTAAAAAAATGCATACGTAATGTGTCATTATGTTGGAATATGTAACTGGGCTTCAACCAGATTTCTAGATTCATATTATTTCTAAAAACTAAAAAATGAAATTAAAACATAAGTAAACAATATGTTATCATTTAAATTATCATACATCATGCATTATATTAATAACAAAATATAAAAACGAATGTAAAAAAAGAACATAATACAATATATCAGGCATTATAACATATAAACAAATAAAAAATAACATAAAAATATACATCACACATCATACTAATAACAAAACATAAAAATATAAAATTAAAATAAATTAAAAAATGACTTAAATAATAATAACAATAATAATCATCATCATCATCATCATCATCAAGGAGGAGAAATATGGGTCATGCAAAAAGATCCATACCTCACTCTTTTACCTTCTTACATGGATGTAAATGACTAGTCTAATGGTTGAAATGAACTACTGCAACTATGTTTGTGAATCAATATCTTGAACAAAAGGTGAGATTGTTTTGGTATTTTGGTGGAGAAACTTAAAACTAATGAAATGATGGCTAAATGATCATAAAAATAGTGAGTTTAATTGAGAAATCATGAGAAAAATATTAGCTTTCTAGCTACTAAAGGTCAAAAGACTCAATCAATTTCTTATAAAAACTGTTCTTACACTCTTTGAAACTTAAAAGTACTATGGAATGATTTGGCAAAACTTCGCTATGCGTGTAAAAAGTGGGAAGTGGGGGTATTTATAGAGTTTATTAGGCTCTAGGGTTTGGTGGGACATACTGGCAGCCATTTGGCTAGGCCGATTGACTAGAAGATCCCACCAAAATAAAAGTGAATTGATTTTAGGCTTTTGTCACAAAGATGCATATGCCACAACTTTGGTGCATAAGCATCTTTGCTAAGCCATTTGCAAAAATGGGTTAGAAATGGAATTTTGGGTTAAAACTTGGGGTTTTTGTTTTTGGTCATTGAGCTTCATACACAATACTAATAATTTTGCTAGTAATTTAATTTCTCGTTATTAGGACCGGAGACTTAATTTCTCGTCATTAGGACAAGTTCAAAGTCTCACTTGTAGCCGCGTTTTTCAAAAACGTAGCTCAAAAGCGCATTTTTTGTAGTGCTTCGAGTATAGATAGGCCATATAGAACAAAATGGGATGTATACAACATTAGTTATAACTTACAAACTAAAATAATTAAAAGGTGTAAACATAAGACTTTAGGCAAAATCCTCTTTGAATTTAAAAATGTTACCCTAAACAATTTATGGTTTCACACATTACTCTTTTTCTAATTCTACCATTATCATTTTCAAAATCCAAACAAGTAGCAATCGTGTGACTAGAAAAACTAACTTAATACTACAAAGACATGAAAACAAACTATTGCTTTGTAACAACAGTACTGTCTGGCTTTGCTGGTTTTTGAAGTTTTCTTGAACCACCACCAACGCTATTGCTGTCATCCGTCTTCGGGTGATTGCGGCGCCAGATTCGCTGTACGCGAGCAGCTGCCTTGGACTGCAATTGCTCTTGGCCTAATCTTGACAACTTAGAATGCCATATTTGTTTCAAGTCATGGGCCATTAGAGCAAAGGCTTCCACTTTTGTGTGTGTTTTCAGGGTTTTTGAAGAAATAGGGAGTTTTGATAGGTTGTACATGTCGTCGGAGGTAGGTGTCAAAACCCATTCAAGAAGTTTTCCTCCAAAGTACTGACCTTTTTCAAGACGCTCAGCATGTCGAGGGCCAGATCCTTCACCATTGTTGCTTGTACAAGTCCATACAATGCCTTCTGTAATCAAGAATACTGCATCAATTGGGTCTCCCTCCCTAACAATGTAGTGGTGCTCATTGAAGAACACTGGTTTGAGAGAGTCGCAGATTTTAAGCAATAGTGGTTCATGCTTAGCCAATCCACTGTCTTTTATGATAGTCAGCTGATCAAGAAAAACAAATATAAGTTGAAGTACAAATGTAGTTCATAACCATAAAAAGAGATGCTCAAGTTGAAAATACCATAAAACTATATATATATTTTTTTTTTGAGAAAGCCATAAAACTAATTAACCTTTAATCATATTAGACTAGGAATATAAGCATTTAATGCATTAATTAATTAAAGAAACATATGTATATTAATTTAAGAAATGATTTGAGTAATATAATATAATTCAAATATTAATTAAAGAAACATATGTAAATTAATTAAAGAAATGATTTTTTAATAAATAGTTGGATAGTTATAAGTTATAATGGGGGAGAATGAGTTCAAATCCTAGATGTCTCTGTTGGAAACATCAGAAGTTAAGTTACAAATCTCTTGACAATTAAAGAAATGTTTTAAATAATATCATTGATCTTAAAAAAATATAGACAAGTATTTTTTTAGATTGCATGCGGAAACACATTATGTAACATCAAGTAATTTTTTTTTAGGCACGTAACTAACTATATATCGATACCTATGATTACGGTAAATTAAAAAAATAAATAAATAAAATAAAAAACTTTCTTCTAAATTTCGTAGGAATTTTGGTAATAAAATTTTAGCTAGAGTATTATTTTAAACTTCTAGGTAAGTACTTTGGTAATACAGTTTCATGTACAGCAAATTATCTTAATAATTTTACTATATTTATAATAAATTACAAGATAAAAGCTTCTCATATGTAATATTTATATCCATTTGACATAAGCACAGTGTTTGAGACCCGAGTTTTATTATATTAGCTTAAACTTGTGTTATATCTATATATATAACAGAACTCACAAGCCATAGCCACCCACTGCCGTCTATGCTGCAAGCCCACTTTCTGGAAAATTGTTTGTACATAAATCTATAAATTTTTAAGAAATTGTGGATAATTGTAGAGAAATCATAGAAATTATGAAAATTTATAAAGATGTTAGGGAAATTGCTGCGTATATATATTTTTGTTCTGGTATTTGTACAAATAATCAAATTAAAAAATATTTTTTTTCATAGATCTAATCATAAAAATTCAACATAATTGAAAATTATATTTCTCTAAACAATGTATTTTGCCAAAATTCATTTTGTTAGAATCGATTCTTCTAGAATTTCTATTTTCCAATAGTCTGACCACACGTAGCCACGACCGTTCTCATGTACACTTAATAAATTCTAAAATCTATCTATTTAACATTTTTATTTAATTCTCAAATGATATTTTATTACTCATTAGATGGATATATTAGGATTTTATTATTAATTTTATAAATAATTCATTCTTACTATGAATAATACAATAAAGCTAATAAATACTCCTATAAAAAAAAAAAAGCTAATAAATACTTGTTTCTAACTGTTATTCAAGACTATATTTAATTACATAACAAGCATACAAATAACAAATTACATAAATTATTATTATTAATTTTTTTTTTTGATAGGAACATAAATTAGTTGTATTGGGTATACATGCCTATGTTTGTAAAGTCAAACATTAAATAATAATGACAATAGTGAGTGTTTAATATATTTGGGCTTGAGCTTTCGTTTTTGGGTTAAGTAATATTCTCTATATATTATATTAACTAATCACTTCAAAATGTTTTCTATTTCATTCTAAAAAGAAAAAAGAAAAAAGAAGTATTCTCTATCTCAGCAAGCTGGGATTTATTTATACTATTCTTTTTTTTTTTTTTCCTTTTTTTTTTTTTATGAAATTTAAAGTACATTTCTTAGTCATTAATTATGCATTGGAAAAAAAGTTATTTACCAAATTTATAAATTATAAAGGTAATGAAACTCACATTCTTTAGTAGATCTAAGCAGATATGGCGCTTGACATCGCTTTGAAGTTCAGAAGGAAGATCAGGGATAAGGGTCTCGACATAAACGTCTTCGTCTGCTTCATATCTCTGACCTATGTAGTTATTAATATTGTCCTTTGTTGGACCACAAAATTCATGTTTGGATATCCACGACCTAAGGCTTTTTTGTTGCTTTTGTCGTTTACTCGACTTCATCTTCATGCGTTTCTTTTCCCACTTTTTTATTGATTTTGATGTTGTCCACTGCATGTACATCTGTCCCACTTCTACTCGTTAGTTCAACTCACCAAATCTTACCATCTATAGGCATTAAAATTAAGAGTTCAAATTCGGTAAGGGTAAGGTGTAAAATTTATATTTTACACCATTTAATAAGAAATTGACATAATAATATCTTAATAAATTTAGAGTTAAGTTGGATTTTTAAATGAATATTAGAATTGATTGAGTGTAGTCCTGCCTATTCTTTAATATGTAATACGATGATTTGATATGTTGGGATTAGAGGAATAAAATTTGGGTTTTACACCACATCTTTATAGAATTTAATCTCTAAAATTAATTATAGTAGTTTACATGTTACAATTATACATCTCATTGTTCAACTTCAACACACAACTTCATTGGGTAAAAAAGAAAGAAGAAAAAGAAGAAGAAAGGAAAATAAGATATAGAGAGGAGGCTTTAGGTTTCAAATCCTCTACCAAAGGTTAGAATTTATAGACTTAAACAATCTTCTGAAAGAGAAAAAGTTGGGGGCTTATTTATGAAAGTATGGGGTTTCATGGTTCTCATTTAAAACTATAGGGCTAATTTAATGTGACCCAATGAAAAAACTGAGTCTTTTGTAACACACACACACACACAAAAAAACCAATCTAGTTTCTAATGCAGAAAACATAACAAAAAAAGTTCTAAATATGGTTCCTAAGGGTGTTTTTGACATTTTAGGTAGGTAGTTTTCTACAAATACACAAAAGTGACCAAAATGACCCAAGGAACCTATGATATCGTAACGTGAATATCATTACGTAAAGTCTCACATACACGAGACACTGTGGTTCACCTTGGTGCACCACAAGCGTAATGCTGTTGTTGCATGTTAAACGTGTAAAATGTGGACTCTACTAGATTTTTACTTTGAAAATAAGATGAAACTTTGGCGAATTTTCGTTGTGAAAATTTCTTCTTGACTCTTTACAACCAAGGGTGATATGCTCAATAAATTGAACCCTTACCCTCACCAAGAAATGGGCCGAATTTCTTCTAATCTAGGTGAAATAGACACTTGGTTATCTTAGGTTAGAATGGGATTTCGAGTACATCCTGACGCTAACATATTGATAAACCTTGGTTTCTTAAAACGTTGCCTGTTTGCATCATTTTTGATGTAAACATATCATGATGGAACACTTACCTTGAAAACTAGAAGTTAATGTTTTTATTTATTTTCTACTTACTGGTCAACCAGAGTCAGTAAAAAAGGATGGGCATCATGGGATGTCTAACCATTTTCTCATGTATAATCGAATTTCCAAACTCATATGTTTTTCGTTCAAGAATTTATTATTATTAATAATAATGATATGTCATACTTCCTAGTTCCTATCTACAAACCACTCTCTCTTTCTCTCTCTTCTTCGTTATGTGCATCTACATCTAGTGTATAACAAATTTCTCTCGCATAAACATGAATCTTGTCAATGGGTCCATATATGAAGCTTATTTTTATATGAGAGGAAAATGTAATATATTGGATGTACTAAATAATTTCAGGGAAAAATGCCCATACACCCCTTGAATTTTGAATTAATGGCCAAAACACCCTCTAAACTTTTTTATTGACCAATTTACTCCATAAACTATACACACTTGCCAAATTAATACTTCAGTTATTTTCACTTTAAAATACTAACGGAATAAGAGCATGAGAAGCATATGGCCTTTAAAAACTAACTAAATCATAGAAAGAAGAGACTGACCGCAGAGGGGAGAGAGAGAGAGAGAGAGGCAGTAGAAGCATAAGAAAATATCATTTTCTTCTGAGTGGGATTGAATGGAGAAAGATGAGGAAGAGTTTGTCATCATCTTCAGTTTCCATGTGGTCTTCGGCAGGGTCTTCTCGAGGAAATCTCTATAATGGAGTGGGCCCGCACAGAGAAGAGTGAATTGGGTGGCCCATCTAGGTTTTCATTGCTGGTTTACGCTTGGAAGAGATGAAAGCTATGGAGAGGTTTTGGCTGGATTATCTTTCACAAATTTGGTTTTGTTTAATTGATTTGTTTGTCTCACTAACTCATTTGTTCATGAACATAGAAGAATAAAACAATTTACAAGATAATATATATGGATTTCATTTATACATTCTTAGCTAGATCTAACAACTTCTTTTAGAGACAAAAAAGAGTTTATAGAGAGAAAAATGTTTAAAAAGAGAGGCCCAGCTGTGAAACAACACAACTTGCCTAGAAAAATCCCCATGCCAGCAATTTGAAAAAAGAAACCGCAAAAAATTCGGCAAGTCTTTCTTTGCTAGCTTTTTTTTCTGGGTATGGTAAGGTATTTGTTGTCCGATCTATGTTGGAACTAAGATCCAAAATTTTCCTCTTATGGATCTACTGCCTCTCTCTCTCTCTCTCTCTTCTCTGCCGGCCAGTCTCTCCTTTACACCATAAAAATTTTAAATTTCTATCGTGTAAACAGTGATTTAGCTAATTTTTAAAGTTCACATGATTCTCACATGCTCTTATTCTGTTAGTGTTTTAACGTGAAATTAATTGAGTTAATAATTTGGCAGATGTGTATAGTTTAGGAAGTAAATTGGCTAATAAAAAAGTTCAAGGAGTGTTTTGGCCACTAGTTCAAAGTTTAGGAAGTGTATGAGTATTTTTTCCATAATTTCACATGTTACTAGGAGACTTAAACAATTTCAGAAAGAAAAAGAATAGAAGAGAAAAGAATTGGGTACTCACCTGCAAATTTCCCAAGAAATATAGAAATAGTATCACGCCAAAGATGGAAATACAAAGTGCAAAGCAATTTTCCCATATATAGTTACTTGTTTGGAGGTTTTGACCAAGGGAACTGCAAAAATGGAACAACTATAATGTATGATAATTAATGTTAAAAATTTATAACGACGACAATGAATAAAATCAGACTACAAAATTTTTTGGGGAAATGGATAATTCAATCCTCTTACATTAATGAGAAAATTTCTCAATGAAAAGAAAAATGAATAGAAAGAAACCATAATCACATGCCTAAAAGAAGAAAACAAAAATTGAAGACTAATATTCAACTCGAATTCTATCACATGCTGCTATTTCTTTTTTTGGGGAAAACGCAAAACATACCCCTGAAATTTGGAATATTTGGATTTTATACTTTAAAGTTTAAGAATTTTAATTGTGCCCCTTAACGTTCTATGTTATTTGAATTGTTAACCCTCTATCACTTTTTTTGCTAATGTGTCTGTTAAATGCCATATTAGCTTATGACATGTATTAGTTGTCCCAATTAAATTGTGACATGGGGATTATTTATTACAAGAAATAAAATAACTTTAAAAAATCTTTAAAATAATTTAAATAAATCCTAAAATCTAATTAAATAAAATAATTAGATTAATTTTTTTTTTCTTTTGAATATAATTTCGGAAGAACAATATGAATGTGTTCTTCCCCAAAGAATCAAAATTCCTCAAGAGTGCAACACCGAATCTGATGAAGACTAGTGACTAGGTTTGGCATCAAAACAAATCCGACCCTTACGATTGATATGAACAAAAACAACAATGATAAAACCAAGAATGAAAGGCTCCTTCGACCCATTCCACTCTATTGGCTCTTTCTTTCTCTATTATAACCACAACTCCACAAACAAGGTCCACTCCCATCAAAGAGTCAGAGAGGCAAAGTGGCGAAATACCACTTATTTTTGAAAAACTTAGAAAAATAGCATTATTTCCAAACTATCTGGCAAAATACCACCCTTTTGGAATTTGATAGTTTGAAAATCGAGTTCTGTGTAGAACTCAATATTACCAATATTGAATTCCATGTGTGTTTTGCCATGGTAGCAGGTGCTGATGTGGTTTTTCTGAATAAAAATTGCCATGTGAAACTTGATATTAGAAAAATTGTATTTTGTACAACTTTTTTTTTTTTTTCAAGTTGAACTATTGAGTTCTTTGCAAATTATATTTTTAAAAATAAAGTGGAACTCGATATCGGTAACGTTGAGTTCCACCACAACTAAACTTAGAAGCAAAAGATTATGTGAAAGAAGAGTACTTGCAGATGCTACTTTTGTGAGATAAGAGTACAAGTCATAAAGCATTAAAAAAAAATAAAAAAAAATGTAGGACTAGGAAAATTGAAACTGATTTATCGTGGAAATCAAGGAAAACATGCACAGTACATTAACAGCAAAGGAGACTGTTTTCCGCTTTCCCTCTTTCTTATACAATCTGCCACACAAAGGCATATATATAGAGCAAAAGTTCATTTATAGTTGTATAACGCACAACTTCATTTATAGTTGAATATTTTTGTTATTCTACTCCCCTCGCCTTGTACAATTTATAATTTTGTTATATGATTTTGTGCTGTCCTAGGAAATCCACAGAAGGGTTGTTTTAAGGATTTATTTTGTGTTTTTAGGTGGTTATGTTGCAAATTTTGAATGACTATCAGGAAAATAGTTCTTTAAATCACTTTTGTGACATTAAGATAAAAATATCATTCTTATTCTCCTTTCTTAGGTTCCTTTTACATATTACAGTACATTTTAAGTGCAAACGAATAAGTTTGCTTTGTTTGTTTTGATATTCTTACTGAAAGATAACTTATAATTGTTTTTTTTATACAGTGATTGGATAATTTATTCTGGAGCCTAGTAGAGATATTATGGATATAGATATAGTGACATGCTGTCATTTGAAAATGTAGATTATAGACTCTAGTTATTGAGTGTAAAAACCAAAGAATCCAAAATCAATTAGATTCTAAATTAGATTTCAATTAGAATCCAATTTTTTGCCACATGTTTATCTAAGTTTCTAATTTTTGTGGCAAGTAAATTATTAGGTGCAAAAACTGAAGAGTCTAACTATTTAAATTCTAAATCATATATATATTTTAGTCCTAATATGTGCAACCATCAAATTTACGAATATATCTAAATAGATTAATAAGGAATATAATATAGCATATGTGCATACCTCAAATTTCGCATGCCCCACCAAAAACTGTAAAATAGTTTTTGTGGAAAATCTGTGGAATCTAAGACACCAGATCGAAGGGCTTCAAGAAAAATTCCAAAGTTAAACGACGTTGTATTTTCGGTCTTTATAGGGCAAATATCATCTATAAAAGAGAGATTTCCAAAATTTTGGTCACAGTTAAATGAACTTCTACCACATGTCTTATTATGATTTTCACATGCTATGTGCCAACAAGCCGCTAGTCGTTGAGAAGAGAAGAAATACCAAAAGGCTCCCAATACCTAAAAGACCATAAAATTATTAAACATCGTGAATAAATTCTATAGATGTCCAAACCAAATAACATTAATTGTTGCAACAAGAAAAAATAATATAGAGAAATAGAGAATTATGTAGAGATGAAACTTCTAATTAATATCTTTGAAAGATTTTAAGATATGTATTAGAAATAAATCATTCTCAATCAACGAAAGTAGATGTTCTAAAAATTCAGGACCGGTGGAAAAATACTTAGGAAATTATGCAGGATCATCTACTATTGTTGGATAAGGTGCTTATTTTGCATAGATTAGGCACAAAGGCATCCTAAGCATTTTGCTAAGACATTCTATTTGAAAGTGACATGCAAATAACTCATGGGTTTGAACCAGAAAGTAGCAAAGAAAAATAAAACAAGTACATAGAATGAGAACAATATATTATACATGATTTGGAAAGATCCTTGCGTCTAAGGAGTGCAATATCAAATGAGTTTCACTCACTAAGGATACAGGTGTTGGAGAGATAAATACTTTGGAGAGCTTCTTTAATTAATTAATATAACATATAGAGCAACACATTAACCCAAAAGGCTAAGCCCAATAGATATGTGCTCAATTATGTTATATTTTTTTTTATACAAAATAGAAATTCTACTCTAACCTAATCTAAGTATATATATATATATATATATATATATATATACATATGTGAAGCTCGCTCTTGGAAACTTATACTCTAGCCCTTGCCCCCCACACTCCACAAACACTTAATACTTGTAGAGTGACCATAGCACCAAGGGTGCGCGATAGTTCAATTATGTTATATTAAATATTCATTCTTTTCATTATTATTCAATGTGTAACTTCACTCACACTAATAACCCAACAACAAGACCTCTCACTATAGAGAACTTTGTGTTCTATTACATTTTTAGAATTGGGTAAAACATATGTACAGTTCCTTTTTCTATTTTCAATCGGAGAAGAAGCCATCATAGGAGGTGGGGGTGGGTTAGGGCTTAGTTTGGTTTGGGGAAGACCAATTTGAAACGGGTTTGACTTTGGTCTTCCCCAGGTCATGTGTTTTCTGTTACGTCATGTGTAATTTTTTAACAAAAAAACATTGTCAATCAATTGAAAATTATCAGGTCATTGTTCCATTAATATATAAGCAATAAGACTAACAATGCATAATAAAAGGACCAATAGCACTCATCCTTAAACTTTAAGGATTGATAGTACTCATTTAAAACTTTAGGAACTTAAAGTGCTTACTTGGTAAATTTTGTAGGGACTAACAATATATTTTGGCCTTAATAAAATGAAATCTTTAGAATCTATAATGATTGTTTTTTTGTATGTTGGTTCATTTGAAATCTAATTTCTTATCAAAGTCAACAAAACATCGATAAAACATCAAAACTTGACAATATAAGTTTAACGATTGCGAATTTACTCCTTAACCAAACTTACATGACCAGCAAGGATGTATAGTATGAAATTCAATGACGCTTTGACCAGTATGATTCTATCAAACTTCTTGTCATTTCTTGTTAGTTTCTTCCAGGATAGGTAGATTTGAGATACCCTTGGCACATATTGGAAAAGAACAATAGTGTTCAAGAGTTTCACTTTATTTGAAGTTTCCGTGCTTCTCATTTCTGAAAAAATAGTCGGAATTACCACCTGCACAAAAGATTAAAAGAAATTTCGTGTTAATTGGAAAAAAATCCGTGTGTGGTACAATGATAATTTAAAGAAAATAGTGGTAATGGGTGTCTGGGAGTTACTTTATATCTTTTTTTGTTGCAAACCTACTTTTGACAATATTTTTGGTTATAAAGTCAAATATTATACTTGACTTTCTCTTAATATAAAAATAAAATAAATGTTACATGTTTATTACTTCATTATTCATGCAATATTATGTTAACTAGAAAACTAATTAATGTTGCCAAAAAAAAAAAGTTTATACATACAAAATGTTGGGGAGACTAAATTCAAATTCTCCAATATATAAGAGCACTATAAGCTTATGGGATTGGACTTAACTATATTATATTAACTACTCTGATTTTGTCATTGTTATTTAATATAAGACTTCACTCACACGTTTATACTCAACACAAAATTTTGAAATTACTCATCTTTAGCCTCATAGTATTATGTTCTATACTGTATTCAACTTTCCTCTAGAGTATTGCCAAGTTTTTTTTTTTTTTTTTTTTTTTTTTTTTTTTTTTTTTTCAAAAGGAAAAAAACCAAACGAATCATTAGATAGAGCAAGACAATAGCATGCACAAAATCCAAAATTTTATCTTTAAGGTTCTAAACAACAAAATTTCTCCAAAAGAAAAAAGTCCTAAACAGCAACAAGATTTAAGTAACAATAAGCTAAGGTCTCCCTTACCTGTGGGATGGGAAGAATAGCTAGAATGTCGAATATTAAGCGTGGCCACAAATACTTCTTAGCTATTTTCCTAGCATTTGTATTTAACTCAGGTTTTCCACTTTTCAGAAGCTTTTTGTCTATAAAACCAGTGCGAAATTGCAATATAATATGCACTAGATAAATGAAATCGAAGAAGGATCGCAAAACTAGAACTGTGATCCACAATCTATTGTCGAACCAAATGCACTTCTTGTCTTGAATGATCACAGGAAGGTAAAAGAACAATGGATCCAGTGCTACAGCAGTCACGCATGACAACACAAAGGCTACATTCCACCCTTGAAGGAACTTCTCCCTTGGGTCAAGAATATATGTCTTCGATGCTGCTGTTGTTGTTGTTGTTGTTGTTGCTGCTTCTTGCACTGCATCTCCTCCACCATTCTTGGGTAATTGCCACTCGATGTCATGATTATTGCTGAATAAAACATAGCAAACATAAAATCAGTTATTGACTTTTATCCTATGTAGGGTGCGAGTAAAACACAAAAAATGCAACCATTAGAACTATTGTATAACACACAAAATGTCATTCAAACATCAAATTATAAACTTTTGCTTGAATAGTAAAGTTTATTATTTGATGTTTGGCCACTGAGGAAATCAAAGGGAAATGTAAATTTGGATTATTGTTGATTTTCGTGCTGACGTGGCTTATTGTAGCACAAAAATGGGTGACATGTCAGGAGAACAATTGACACTGATTAACTGGGTGACATGTTAGGGCCTATTTTGTACTTAATGGTGAGACTAATAATAGAGATGGACCATTTTGAAAACGGAACCAAACTTTAAGCACCAAAATGAAACTTTTAAAACATCAAGGACCAAAATAAAAATAATCTAGTTTCAAGAAAATAATAATAATTTACCAACTCACTTTACAAAATACAGATTTATTTTATCATTCAATACATTAAAATAATATAAAAAACACAATAAAATAATACGTTAAATACAATAAATAACACCCACAACCACTTTCACCCATAACAACTACTGCCACAGCCATGGAAACCACCACACAACAACATCCACAACCACAGCCACCTCCACCCACAATCGCAGCACCCAACTATCACAGTCCCTCCAAATTGCAACCCATCAAACACAAAAAGACCACAACTGCCACCCACAAGGGCCACAACCTCTACAAATCAGAAACCCCACCACCGCAAATCAAATCACAAACCCACCAAAACCCAGCCACACCTGCCAGAACCCATCCACGCTTGCCAAACCCCATCCACATCCACTGAACCATTGCGAGACCCACGAATTGAGCTACCCACACTGTCGCCGATCTCAAACTCCACGACATGCCCACATTGTCACTGATCTCAGCCGTCTTGATTTTGAGTTAGAGGAGTTAGGCAAGAGAGGAGAGAGAAAAAAAGAAGAAGAAGAAAGGGAGAGACATGGAGATGTTGAAGAGAAAAAGAAAGGCAAGAGAGGAGGATGAGAAGAAGAGAGAGAGAGAGAGAAAAAAAAAAAAGAGAAGAAAGGGAGACACGGATATGCTGAAAAGAAAAAGAGAGACCCAAAAAAAGAAAAAAAATTAAAGGGGAGAGGAGAGAGGATGAAATAAAAAATATATATTTTATAATTTTGGAGCTATAGTAAAATGCAAAAAATGGCCTTTTACTATATCTGAATGTTAAAATTTTTAGCTTTAACACCATTAATGTAGCTTTTTTTTTTTTGGTTGCTAAAATAACTTTTAAGTAGTTTTAGTACCATTAATGTAAATACTCTTATAGGCCAAAATAGAAATTTTGAAATGTTAACCCTAAATATTAAGGGCCAAAAATATATTAAATGAGAGAGAGTGTGTGTGTGTTAAATTAAATTATGTCAAGAGCAAAAGAAACTAACCTTGAACCGTTCCCTTGTGGATGCCGAAGGTAACTCATAACTAAAGTTTATCAACGATACAACGTCTATAAGAATGAATCAACCTCTAAATATGTATAGAGCCCACGAACAGTACCACAAAGTTCTGACTTTGGATCCCTGAAAAAATGGAAAAGAAATTAGTGAGTTACAACCTATTAGCCACTATTGACACTACGCTTATAAGGGGAACAGTCTCATTCTAGCTAGACATGAAAAGTAAGCAAATATCATTACATATAACATAATTTAATTTTGGCTGTTTAGAAATGTAAATATTAAAGCAAACTATAAGTAGTTTAAAATATGTATATATCTTAGAGAGACATGAATGTGTATTTACCAGAAGTAAATTGAACCTGCTTAACTCAATTAGGAAGCATTTTACAAGCCGGAGGCAAAGCAAAGAGACGCAGAAATTGGCTTTGTCATAGGATTCTAAGAGTGCATAGATGCAAATGAAGATGCACATCCAAGTAATAAGCATAGCTAGCTCCATGGGCACTAGTCCACCTTAAGTCTTTCTTTAAATTTATCTTTCTAACCAACCACATGATAAAGTTTCAATTTATTACAAATTCAACTCAGCCATCAAACCAAGCACTCTGGTAGTGTAAACATAAGAAAAAAAACTCAACCTCGCGACTTCCAAGCAAAATAAAATGATAAACAAATGAATAAAATAAGCTTATATTTGCAATTTGCACATTAACTATAAGCTTAAAATTGCAATTCTGCATGTGGTAGTGCTGTAGCAAACAAAAGTCCAACTTGGCGTCTTCCTAGCAATTAAAAATTGGTAAACAAATGATAAAAAAATAAGCTTAAATTTTTAGATTGCTAATTGACTACAGAGTAAAGACTAATGGTCCGTTTGGATTGAGGGGAAGGAAGGGAGAGTAAATGAGAGTTGGTTGAAATTTAACCTATTTTCGACCCCCTTAATCCAAACAGGCCAAAGGAATATATTCTTTTGCACCAATTCACATCTACTATTTCATATACACATCCACAATAAGAAATAATATGCTTACAACATTTACGCAATAAATCATAGGCGATAAGTTGTTATTATTTCTAATTTGAATCAACAATTTAAATTATTTTCTTGCTCACTCATAACTACCAATAACAATCTACCACTTAGAATTTATTATGAAAATACTGTGAAAATATTGTGAACATGACATTTCTCTGTCCACAATTGAGGTGAAAATGTTCACATGTTAACACATAAAAATAAATGTGAAATAGTAGAGTGTGAAAATCAAAACCCTAATCTAAAACCTTGAATTAGCAATCGCAGGCAGCAGTCTAAACAAAATATAGAAGAGTTCAAATTACGCTGGGAAATTGACATTTCAGTATCCAACCTCAAAATTTTTACATTAGATATAACTTGATCATATGTAAGTGGGTTCCAGTTAACTCAACTAGTAAAGTCTCTCTTATGGTTGAATAAAAGATCTGAAGTTCAATTCTCATCTACACCAAAAACCTCTTGGTGTAATGGTCTAATAATAAAAAATTATCATTATGAGCCGACGTCATAGTTTGAAACTCTCTCCAAAAAAAGATTTAAAAAATAAAAATTGAGAAAAATGAACGAGTGAATCTTGTAGGATTCCCAAGAAAATTTTCAATTTCTTCCATCTTCCTACTTTTTAAAGAAAAAACCATTTAATACATTATCTTTTGGATAAAAATTTATAAGTTTGATCATAGGATCAAACTTATAAATTTTTATCCAAAAGATAATGTACAATTGCCCTCTCATGAGAGGGCAATTGAACCCCTAGACTTTTGGCTCCACCGTTGTTGAATGTCCAAAAGTGTTGTATTTTATTGTGATTCTAACATTTTTCATATTTTATTTGGCATTACAAAATTTAGCATGTAAGTGAATAAGTCCAAGAGGCCTCCGTTGCTCGTTTGGTGGCATGTGAGAGATCACGTCTGATCTACTTAGGAAATGTTACTGCTTGAACAGTCCCAACAATGGCATCCTGCTAAAAAGATGAAAGCAGTTGGTCTTCATGCACTTGTTGCGCTTTGAACCACTTGCTGCACTCAAAGGAACACAAGGAAAAACGACAAGTAGCATAACCTCGCTTTTCAAATCAAAGAAACCTTATTCCAAAATTCTCAATTAAATCCATGTTCAGTATATGATTAGAAGTGTATAATAAGATGAACCAATATTTGTTAATGCATCCAAACTCGAGTGGAAATTCTATATCTTTTTCGGTTCATATGCACAATTAATTTAAGTAATTTGACATGCAAATCAAAATGAGCTCAAATTCTGGACCAAAAAAAAAAAAAAGAAGCATAATCTAAACAAATCAAACAACTCAACGAAAATTCGAACCACATTGTTAATGAACCTCTCGAAACCATCTATTAAATAGTAATGCATAATGGGCTGGCTTAAGGCCTAGGCCTAAGGCTTTCTTTGCCCCCAAACAATTTGAATAAGTTCTTAAGCCCCCCATTACATATGTAAAAACCCCGCCAAAATTGTATAAAAATGTCCCCAAAAAAAAAGAGAATGATAATTGAATATTTTTAAAAAGAGAATAATATAGGTGGGTTTTGTATTCTTCCCCCACCTCCAAGTAGACATTCAAAATATTGAGTTAATAGAAATCCAACCCAATTAAAATGTCAAAGAATTTAACTAAAAAATGTTATTAGTGTGCCAAAGAAGTACGATATTTCTTTTTCTTTTTTTTAATAGTTTTTTGGCTCAACTTCATCTTTTATCCTTTTTTTGTTGTAATTTATACCTTTTTTCAATAGATTTTTTAACATGTATTTTTTTTTTCACTCGATACAATACATATCGTACGATACGTATGAACCCTCATTGTGCCAAATAAGGTGCATATGAGTTACTAGCTAGCTGTGGTTCGCGCCATTGATGTAGCGAGTGAAAGGCATTATGGTATATAAGATTGTTTTTAAAGAAACTCTTGCAGCTGGACTGCGACTTATGAACACCACCAATCCTATATTTTTATCATCTGGTAAGGTATGGTTCTTGAAGACGCTAGAGGCAAGTGCACAAAACATGCAAACTTGCAAAGTGAGTCGAGCTTTGTTAGTGTCCCATCTATTATAAAGCAAGTTGAAAGGATTCTTGCCCATTATGCATGCGTAAATGTAATATTTATTCCACGCTTGATTGGAATGGATCGATGTGGTCCATCCTTCTTAATGGAAGCGATCAATATAATAAAGATTTTATACTCAAAGGATATAGTTTTATTATCAATAAAAGTTTCTACCATTTTTTTAAAGCATTATTCATTAAAAAAAAAAAAAAAAAAACAAAACAAAACATTAGACACCCAAATTCTGTGCATCCCATGAGTTACAAGCTATGCACTATAATTAATATAAATTCTTCTTTTACGGGTCCGTTTGGGATCTACTTATTTTACTGAAATTGAAATTTTTTTGCTAAAAGTACTGTAAATAAAGATAAAAGTTAACTGAAATAGTACAGTTGGACTCATGAATTATACCAAAAAGTGATGTGTGACTCATGAATAGTATTAAAAATAAGCTAAATAGTAAAATAAGTTAGCAAAAATAATCTTTACCAAACGGATAATACATAGGACGGTATAGTATAGTACAATATAAATTTATACTATACACAAGTAAAAAGTAGCTAATATTATACATATTTACAAAAAGTGGTAAATATTGTACACTTTTTGCAAATTTGTACAACATTTGTTACATTTTGTGTAAGGGTAAACATAAAGTTTGGCATCAAACACTTTATCATTTCACATGCATATTCATCTTTTTCAGTTTCTCAAAAAAAATATATATATATTCATCTTTTCCTAATTTTACTATAATCACTTTGATTAAAAAAATTTACTATAATCACTCAAGTTTCTTATTTCACACTCACATTATTCTTTTCAAAACAAACTATTTCTTTCTTAATTCAAAAAATAAAAAAAACACCTATTGCTTTGCAACAACAGTGTCAGGCGCTTCTGGAGCTATGATCAGTCTATGGATTAGCGGTAAGCCGGTAACAAGGTGGTAGTAAAATAGAAGCTGCCTTCATGGATTTAACAACAGCATTACTCTGAAGTTTTGTTGAACCACCAACGCTATCCTCAGTCTTCGGGTGCTTGCGGCGCCAGATTCTTTGTACAACAGAAGCTGCCGCCGATGGCAATTGCTCAGGGCCCAAACTAGACAACTTAGAATGCAATATTTGCTTCAAGTCCTGTGCCATTAGAGTGAAAACTTCCACTTTTGTGTGGGCTTTGAGAGTTCTTGATGAAACTGGGAGTTTGGATAGGCTGTTCCTGGAGGCTGTGGATTTCTGAACCCATTCCAAAAGTTCTTCTCCAAAGTACTCACCTTCTACAAGACGCTCAGCCTGTGTGAGGACAGTTCCTTCGCCATTATTATTGCTGGCTGTATTTGTATAGGTCCATGCAGTGCCATCCGTAATGAAAAATATCGCATCGATTGGGTCTCTCTCCCGAATAATATAGCTGTGCTCGCTGTGGAACATTGGTTTCAGACTGTGACACATCGTACGCAACATTTGCTCTTCCATTCCTCGAAGCACTTCCACCTAAATAATTTAGATGAATTTATTAAGGAGTTTGAATAGGTTTGTAACAATTAGTACTGATCGACTAAGAATGCTTATCAAAATTTTCATTTTTTTTCTTACAGTATTCGATCTACATGTATCAAATAGGACACACGCTCGCTCACTTGTCAAACACCTCTTAGATTAAATCATATGTATTAATTTCAATAAACGAGAATATAGATTTAGATTAGATAGAATTTCTTTGAATTTTCGTACATGATATAGGAAAATTATTGTTTTACACTCCTTAATTTACACTAACTTCACACAATATTCTCAGTTTTTGAAATTAGATATCCAAAATTTTCAAGAATGTCTACATTTTATATATGATATAAAATTGTGTGTACACTATTAAATGTAAAACAATCAAAACCTCAAAATATAATATCTTATCATTACATACAAAACTCACATGTCATTATTTTGACAGGACCCTGAGAAAAACTATTGTTTTACACTACCTTATGCTTATAATAAAGCCGTAGGAGCTGCTTTTTTGTGATGATAAAACCATTATTATATTAATCATGTTTACCTTTTTTAATGTTTGGGATGAAATTTGTAATACCATTCCTTGTTATCATGTTAGTATGGCAATCAGTTACATAAATGTTTTTTATATTTTGATAGTTGGAGAATGAAGATTTGATTCTTAGACGTTTTTAATGGAAACACAAAAAAGTATTAATTGTGTTAGAGCTCTTGATAGTTACATACCATATTTATAGAGGTAAAGAAACTCACAGCTTTTAGTCGTTTTAAGCCGATATGCTCCTTTACATTATTCTGAAGTTCCCCAGGAAGATTAGGAAGTAGGCTCTCCAAGTAAACATCTTCATCTTCTTTAAATCTCTGATTCATGTCATTTATAATTGGCTTTCTCATTTCACTGGGGAGATGGTGTTTGGAAATCCACAATTCTATTTGTTCCTTTTGTTTTGTTCGTTTTTTCGATTTCATCTTCATGCGTACCTCTTCTGATCTTGAAGTTTCCAACTGCATATACATCTGCCAATTCTACTCGTAAGCTCAGTTTGCTTAATATATATAACAGAATTTAGCCATTTAATTAAAATAAAATAAAATTTTAGAGCATCACATTGTGCCACTAAATTATTACCCTAAAGTTGAGAAACACCTAAGATCAACCTTCTTCTCCCTTCTCGGAATTTAAAAAATAATAGCATTGGGACTTGGTTTGTGAACGATAATAAATTATTGACTGGTTTGTGAAATTCCTTGGTGAGGCTTGGAGGATGTGGAACAAAAAATCTAGTACCACCAACAAAAAAAATACATTTTGCTATAACTCTCAATGTGACTGTGATTAATGGATAAAAAGTGGTAGACTATGATAAGAAGTCAGTCAAAGTTTATCACGTAAGAAAATTATAGCAAAAATTGTGAGTATGTTAATACTTTTGTGCTGCTTGTACCATTCTTCACTGAGTTTTGACTAAAATAACCAAAAAAATAAATAAACTCAAAACCCCATTTGATTGAGGCAATGTTATGTAAGTATCTATTTCCTTTACTTCCTATCTAGAAACATACACCCTCTATTTCTCTCTAAACTATTTTCAATTCATAATTGTACAACTAAAAGCGTTAAACCTTTTTAAAAGAATGTAAATAAGAGAAGAAAAAATGTTGGGCATTGGGTACTAACCTGTAAATTTCCCAAAAAATAGAGAAACAGTAACAAGCCCAAGATACAAATGGAAAGTGAAAAGCAGTTTTCCCATATATAGTTACTTGTACGAAGGTTTTGACCAAGTGAACTGCAAAACAGGCACAACTACAATATATGAGATGAGATGCTAATATGAAAAATTATAACTAAAGGCACAAAGTATGACTCGGCAACGCAAACCTCAAATTTAAGAGTTGCTTAATATGAAACAGAAGAGTCTAATTTGTGTGCAAACCTCAGATTTTGCAAGCCCCACCAGAAACAGTAAAATAATTTTTGTGGAAAATCCTTGGATTCCAACACACCAGATTGAAGGGCTTCAAGAAATATTCCAAAATCAAATAGCTTTGTATTTGGTTTATTTATACGGCAAACATTATTAAGAAATGTGTGATTTCCTTCATTGAGGTCACAGTTGAAAGAACTTTGGACACATCCAGTATGTCTTTCACAATATTTATGCCAACAAGCTGTCATTCGTTGAGTAGAGAAAAAATACCAAAAGGCTCCCAATACCTAAAACACCAGCATCTCATTAAACATCATTATATTCTGCAAATATTATAACGAAACAACAATAACAGTGGTTTCAATTAGTTGAAAGGTAAAGTTTTTTGTCCTAACAATAAGAGAGAAATTAAATGTATGTTTAGAACTAGCTTATAAATTAGTTTTTATGTCATTTTAAAAAAATTTAAAAAAAAAAAAGTTAGTTTTTATATACAACTTTTTAAAACCTCATTTTTTTTTTTTTTTTCATTTGTTTTTAAAATACAAGTATATTTTAGTACACTTCTAGTAAAAAAAGAATAAAAAAAGTTAGATAAGTTGTTTCCAAATGGAAATTAAATGAAACTTCTGTTAAATTCTTTTATATAATTTTTTTTTTTACAATAAAAACAAAAGAAAAGAAGTAATAATTAATAATTATTCTAAAAAGGAAAAAATAGATTCTCTAACTTCTAAACTTTCATGACCAATGGAAAACTACTTTTGAAGTTAAGCCATGGGATCACATATTGTTAGATATATAAAGTGATATTACGTATAGACTGTTGGGAAAAATAGCAATAAATACAACACATGCAAAGAAATTATTTTAATTTTAGCTTTTGTGTAAATTCAATAGGTATTCCAAGTAAAACTATCCAAACACAATAATTAACAAAAACAAAAAATTCAACATGCAAACTCACAATCAAGACACCAAATTGTTATGTGAAATCCCTCAAATGGGAAGGAAAAAATTCACAGGACCTAGTTCAATAATTGGTTTACAACTGTCTTCTCAAATTCCAAAACAAATGCTAGGATACCAATTTTAAAAACCTATTATGCTCAAGGTATCGATTAGTGAGAATTCTAAAGACGTTTGCACTAGAGGTTTAATCCGTGTAATTGCAAAAATTAAAACTACTACTACTACTAAATAATAATAATAATAATAGCATTAGATAAAATTCGATAGATTGTCAAGGTTAAATTTATATAAAATCTGTATATGTAATCAAACTTACATGGCCAGCAAGGAGATACAGAAAGAAGTTCAATGCAGCTTTAAACCATATGGTTTTTTCAATTTTCTCGTTACTTCTTATCAGTTTCTTCCAGGATAGGTAGATTGGGAGAATTCTTGGCACATATTGTAACAGAACAAAAGAGTTGAACATCTTTATTTTATTTGAAGATTTTGTTTGTGCCATTTCTGAAAAAATCCATGAAGTTACCACCTGAAAGATTACACTAGTGTTTAGAGTTAATGGATAAATCTAATTATGCATAGGAAAATGTTAATTTAAAGATAATTCTGAGTTGGAAATTGTCTAAAACTTTTCCTTTTCACTTAATAGACTATTTGAAGTTTTTTAGTATTGAAGGAAAATTATTTTCCTTGTTGAAAAATTAATTTGGCAATTCTTATAAAAGAAGTAATTTATTATTCCTTATCTTTAAAAATTAAAACCAATCACTATGTTCTATTAAGAATGGGAAAAGGTTCATAAGAAAAAATAGTTTAGAAAAAAATTCCTCCAAGCCAATACATGGAAATTGATAAAACCATCTATGCCTCATAATAATAATAATAAATATTAAAATATTAAAAAAAAATTGCTTGTACTTCTAGTCACATTGGATAAATCAGCGTTGTTGTGATGAAATATGAATCAAATTGTGGTAGAAAATTATTACACGGGAAGAATTTTAATAGATAGAAGTCTAGATCAACGTCTAGACCGTGTCAGAATATTAGTTGTATGGAGTTCTATTAATAGCATAAGATGAGATATTATTAGTATCTTTGGAAGATTAAAAATTAATAACTATATTATTAATCAAAATTTTTGTAGTCTATAATTATATATACATAAAAAATAAGTTTATAAATCGAATAGTAAATAACATTAAATTTGTACGAAATTTGACATACGTGTTAAGAATATAAAAAACATTTAATTTAACGGTTAAATTTTTAAAATATACAGTCATGTTAATTTTTTTACTGAGAGTTATAGTCATTACAGGTGAATTTATAAGAATATAAAGAACATGCAATGTGTGTGAATTTGTGTGAATGCTCTTTTGTTAGCCTAATTACAACATGAGGTGAAAATAATATTTCTCAATATAAACATTATAGTTAAACAGAAGTATATATACCTGTGGGATGGGAAGAATAACTAGAAGGTCTAATAGGAAGTACGGCCACAAATACCTCTGAGCTATTTTCCAAGAATCTGTAATTAACGCAGGTCTTCCAAGTTTCTGAAGTTTCTTGTCTATAAAACCAGTACGAAATTGTAATATGATATGCATTAGGTAAATCATATCATTGAATGATCGCAAAAAGAGAGCTCTGGTCCACAACTTTTTGTCTAACTCGATGCACTTTTTGTCTCCATTGATCACGGGAAGGTAAAAGAACAAGGGATCCAATAATATTGCGATCACACACGACAATACAAATATTATATTCCACCTTTGTAAGAATTTTCCATGTGGGTCAATAATTGTCTTTGTCCTTGTTCTTTTTGACGCTGAATCACCACCACCATCCTTGACCTTGTGAGGTTGCCTCTCGATATCGTAATTACTGAACAAAATACATGGCAAACATAAAACTTGTCAGTGGAAGACCAAAATCAAAATGTTGTCAAACCTTCCCATAATCAAAATAATCTTTAAACTTTCCAAATTATCAAAACACACTCAAAACCTACATTACGACTTAAATTCCAAGAGTTTGGACATTATTTAAAATCTAAGGATTTTAGGTTTTAAATCTTATAGTGGATTTGGCCCAAATCCAATCGTTACCTTCTCAAACTATGCAAATAGGTACTGGATTTAAACTCTCAAATCCAAATTCACAGGAAACAAATACTGTTTTACAAACACATTGATGACTCCATAATAGTAGTAACTAATTTAAAAGTAACTAAATAATTTAGGGGGTATTTGATAGAGTAGAATAATTTGAGAAAGGTTGTTTGTAGTTTTTTGAAATAAGTGTGAGTGAAAAAGTGTGTAGAAATATGTATAATGTTGTTTAAAATGTAAAAATGTGAGTTTGAAATGGTAAAACAAACAAGCTCTTAAACTTCTGGTCAGAAAATTAAAAAAAGGAAAAATGTAATTGTCAAGTGTCAATGCTTAAGTAGAGGAGAAAAAAAATGTCAAAAATTTTATAACTCAACTAATACCTTATAATATTTTTAAAGAAAATTAGCAATGTTCAAATCCAACTACCCTATTGTAACCATCAAATTATAGCAAAAAATTTGCCACTTGCATCTTTTGTGTTTCCAAGGAAAATGTTAAAAGATTCAAATTCCTCCTCCCATTGTTGTAACCAAAGTTTTGAATTTCACGTTGTTCTGCGGCCGTTCCAGCTGGTGGATGAAATTTGGGGTACGTCTCACTTCAAATTCCGACCTGCACCGGCTTGAACTGCGGAACTGGTGTGCCGGCCGAAATAATAGTTCCAGGTCGAAATAAAGAGATGGCCTCATTAGCTTGACTCCTCTGTACTTGATCTTAGTTGATCATGGCCCATGGGAATGAGTAGGTATGGAGGTGATATGTTGCTTAGCACTTGACTTGGAGAGAGAGATTTTGCTAGATTTGGCGAGAAGGTCAAAGAGGGCTAAAACTAAAGAAGGTGAGAAAGATGAGAACAGAGAGTGTGAAAGGGTTCTATGAGAAGCTGATAATGAAATAATAAAAAGGAAAAAAAAATCTAGAATCACAAATTATTACACAACAGCTTTGATCTAATTGTGATGTAGCAAATTATGAAAGGTGAAGAAAATATAGCGATCTATGTGTGAGTGATAGAACTCTTGAATAAAAAGAAGACAAAAAAGATAAGGTGCATAGAAAATAAACAATGAGGAGTGGGAAAAGAAAAATGATAGTCACGAAAGTGGGAAGGGTCAATTTTTGAATAGTATTTAACTTGAAAGGAAGTTTCTTGGAAGGTCAATGCTTGCTTATTTACAGGAGCACCAGCCTACCAAGTTTGATTCTTTATTTTTATATTTTCAATTTACAACTAACCATTTTGTCTTCTAGAAAAATAAGACATGGCCTACGTAGTTCAAGAATGTTAGGGAGTATTTACCATGTTTTTCTGCAACTATCCTACCTAGCTAATTGTGAACAGTTAAAAAAAATTATGATTAATTAATTTGAAACGATTCAGAGGCTCAAATTGGCGACACAAAAACTGAGCCAAAGAAACGAACCTTACTCCGTTCCGAAGTTGATTCCAAAGAGTATGAATAACAAGTGATACAGTGGCGATAACCTTCATACAATCCATACTTGCATAGACCCAGAAAACTTTACTTGAAAATCAGAATTTTGATCCCTGGATAATTAAATGGAAAACAGATTAGACAAAAATACAACCAATTTTTCATATATTTCAAGAACAAACTCCCAAGTGTGTGCGCCATAAAACAAAAGTTTTTTTCCCGCAGAAGCAGAGGGAAAAGTAAGAGTTGTAAATATGTATGTATACCCATGGAGAGAAATAACATTTGTATTCATATCAAAGTAAATGGTACCTGATCAACTCAAGTTGAACGCATTTTACAAGAGTGGCAGAAACTGGGTTTGTTATAGTTGAACGCATTTTACAAGAGTGGCAGAAACTGGGTTTGTTATAGGATTATAAGATTGCGAAGGTGAAGGTGAAGGTGAAGGTGAAGGTGGAGGTGAACATGCAGATGCTACAAAGTCATAGTCAAAGTCAACTTCTGCCGGGCAAGTAAATGAGCAAAGTCCAGTCGTCAATCTTTCAAGTCTTCTATACAACAATTTCCTAACATCCTCGGCTTTCACACAGTCCACCACAATATAGTGTCCCATATATAATGTGAATGTTCATTTAAAAATGTTGTAAAAAAAAAAAAAAAATAGGCTTCAAATATGTTGGGGTTATTTTACATCAACTCATTATTACGTGACAATTTAGAAAATCGGTCCGTGTGTAGTTTTGGTCACTTTTTTAAATGAGTTGCATTACGTGTTTAAATAAAATAAGTAAATATATAGTCTTATAGGTCGTTACTTAATGGATTAGAAATATACATTCAAACATATATTCGGATTCAAATTTTATCAATTATGAATTGTTATAATTTTTTGTTGTATCACTAAAGAATACTCTTTTCTATAATGGGGAATATTTTCCGGTCTTTTTGGATTTAATTAATCACAGAATTATAATATTATTTTTTTTCAGCCACTCATACAATAAGGCAGGGATTTAAGACAGGAATTTATTTCCAATCTTCTTTTGGATTTATTCACAGATTTTTTTTTTATGTCATATTCATAGAACTATTGATAAAATACAAATGTGACAAAAACAAACTGTTTAGTTACTCAAAAACTAATGTGTAACCCCATGTATATGCACGGATATAATTAAAAACAATTACAATTATACAGTTCAAATTATATATTTTTTTAAAAGAGGTTCAAACTATACACGGTATTAGCTTACATATTTTTTAAATCATATATTTTTAAAATATGTAATGATTTCTCATTATATATATATGTGGGGATAAAAGCCCAAATTTATATATTGGGCCTTGGGCCCTATTTGAAGATTAGGGTATGTCCGAAGAGGAGTAAATTATTGGGAAAGGCCTCAGACTAGAGAATCATGCAAGGAAATGATAGAGGAATATAGTCTAAAGAGTGTGTCCTCCTCGGATATAAAGAATATCTGTCAAGCAAGTACCTGGGAGGTTTGGGTGACCTTCCTAGTGATTCCAACGATAAGGATAAACTTCAGGCACGTATAAAGATGATAAGAATAAAGAAATATCTAAAGGAAAAGCTACTACCACCGCACTAAATGCACTGTAACAACTTTTCTGGCCGCATTTATGTGGAGAAGACCCCTGAACAGTGCAGTCTCAGCTACCACCACTCATAGAGAACCAACGAAGATACCTGAATGGGACAGATACTCAAGTGAACGCTTAGATGAAGAACAAGTGGACGATCAAGATAGTCTGAAAGAAAATTATATAAGTGTAAGAGACCTCTCATAGGAGGGGGATCGGAAAAAAGAGAGAAGGAGAAGAAAGGAAGATTTACTGTAGCTCTAAGAATTGTATTAGCTTTTCAAACAATAATTTATCTCTTCGGACATCAGTTTATTCAAATTTCAAGTGTATTTTTGTACTTGTTCATCCCTTAAAACTTGAATTAGACGTTGTTTAATTCATTATCAGCCCAGCTCTTTCACCCACTCTCTACAAATTCATTGTATTGGGCTTGTTGGGCTCATATTCCATATCTTTTGGGATTGGGCTACAAATATTGACCCTACAATTGGCGCCGTCTGTGGGAAGAGTTTAAGCGAGAATGGAAGCAACAGTTGATGATGGCTAAACCAAGTCAACAACCAGCAGAATCCAGGGCATCCCAACACGTTGATCCTTTTCTCAACCTAGAGCAAAGACGTGATCATGAAGGTAGTGTACATACTACACATACTGACCGAAGCCAGCCACGAGGTGGAAGTCATGCAGAGAAGAACAAAAACATGCAACTAGAGATTGACCAGTTAAAAAAGGAGTTGCGCCATGCAAAGAGGAGGCGGACTTCTTCATACTCTGATGATAATTCTGACGACGAACAGGACATCACTTATAAAAGAAGGTCTCGAACACCAATTAGAGAATCCTTTTCCTATGAAGAAGGACATTATCGTAAACGGCAACGTCGAAGCCCATCACGTGGAGGCGTAGGGAACGATGCTATGAGCAAGGCCTTGAACCAAATCTCCAAATCCCCTTTCACACGTAGGATTGAAGAGGCAAGACTCCATCGTCGTTTTCATCAGCCGACGTTCACTATCTATAATGGTAGAACAGACCCTGTGGAGCACATGAGCCACTTCAACCAAAGGATGGCTGTCCATTCTAAGGATGAAACTTTGATGTGCAAAGTTTTCCCCTCCAGTCTGGGACCAGTTGCGATGAGATGGTTTGACAGCCTGAAAGCAGATTCCATAAGTTCCTTCAAAGAACTCACTCAAGCATTTGGTTCTCATTTTGTCGCCTACCGAAGAGTCGCTCGGCCCTTAGCTTCATTACTATCCTTGAACATGCAAGAAGGTGAGACCCTAAAAACGTACTCAGATAGGTACTGGGAGATGTTTAATGAGATGGAAGACGATTTTGATGAAGTGGCCCTTAATACATTTAAGCTCGGCCTCCCCGCTGACCATGGTTTAAGGAAATCCCTGACTGGAAAACCTGTCACCAGTGTGCGTAACCTGATGAATAGGATTGATAAGTATAAAAGAGTTGAAAATGATCAACAGCAGGGAAAAGGCAAGGATAAGGTTATCCCTTAGGAGAGGAGGGATTTCAGTCTGGATCGTTACAATAACAATAAATCGCAGAGAGATTTCGTTGGACAGTCTGGATCGGCGAATCCTCAAGCAGTCAACGCAGTATTCTGAGAGCCAGTACATCAAGTTTTGGAGAAGATTAAAAATGAACCATTCTACAAACGATCGAACACGATGGTGGGAAATCTTAAGAGACGTAATCATAACCTCTACTGCCAGTATCAGCAGGATCATGGGCATACCACAGAAGATTGTAGAAGTTTTTGGGATCATTTGGAACAGCTTGTCCGCGAGGGTAGGTTAAAACAACTCCTGCATCATTCTAGTGGTCAGGGGAGTCAAGCAAACTCAGAATCCCGAAGAGATGTTTCTTCAAGACCCCCCTTAGGAACAATTAATGTCATCTTCGCTGCACCAAGGAGAACAGGATCCTACCCCTCCAGGGTAATGTCAGTAGCCCGTTTACCCACAATAGACATTAATCAAGATCTGAAGAGAGCTAAAGCGAGTATTCCACCAGTTTTAGGATTCTCGGACGAAGACAAGATTGGAACCATCCAACCCCATGATGACGTTTTGATAATCACTCTCAGAATTGGGGGGTATGATGTGAAGAAGGTAATGGTGGACCAGGGCAGTGCAGCAGAGATAATGTACCCTGATCTCTATAAGGGGCTGAACTTAAAACCTGATGACTTAACTCCATACAGTTCTCCCCTAGTGAGTTTCGAAGGAAAAGTTGTTATCCCGAAAAGCCAAATATGATTACCTATGCAGACTGATACAGAGGTAGTAGAGGTAGATTTCATTGTCGTAGACGTGTATTCGCCCTATACTGCAATTGTGGCTAGACCTTGGCTTCATACGCTAGGGGCTGTTTTCTCTACTCTGCATCAGAAGGTTAAGTATCCGTCTGAATGTCAAGTTAATGAAATCCTGGGAGATCAATCTATGGCGAGACAATGCTTAGTGGCTGCCATCCAACATAAGCCTGAAGCTGAGTCCTTGGCCCATGCTGGAAATGATTTATAGCAATTAAAACCTCTGGCATTGTTCGTCGAAGATTCAGCCGAGGGTGTGAGGTGTGAAGATTTGATAAAAATTGCTATCGGAAACGATCTGGAAAAGTTTTTTCAAGTCAGATCTCAGTTACCTCTCACGAAGAAGGAAGAGCTGATAGAATTCCTTAAAAGAAACATTGATGTATTTGCCTGGAATGCTTACGAAGCCCCGGGGGTGAATTCAGAATTCATATGTCACCATCTGAAGGTTAACCCATTGATCACCCCTAGGAAACAGCCTCCTCGGCACCCATCCAAGGAGCATGCTGACGCAGTGCGAGAGGAAATAACAAAGCTCAAACAAGCTGGAGCTATTAAAGAATTTTTTTTTATCTTGAGTGGCTAGCGAATACTGTGGTGGTAAAGAAGAAGAATGAAAAATGACGAGTATGCGTAGATTTCACTGACTTAAATAAGGCTTGCCCTAATGATCCATTCCCTATGCCTAAAATAGACCAGCTAGTGGATGCAACTGTTGGCTATCCTCAAATAAGTTTTCTGGATGCTTTCCAAGGTTATCACCAAATACCATTAGCCCTGAATGATCAGGAGAAGACTATCTTTGTCACCTTTATTGGGAACTACCACTACAAAGTGATGTCATTTGGTTTGAAAAATGCGGGATCCACCTATCAAAGAATGATGACGAGGATGTTTGAGCCTCAGCTAGGTAAAAATATTGAGATTTACATAGATGACTTGGTGAAGAATAGTAAGATTGTTTCTGAGCATGTGAAAGATCTTGGAAACATTTTTGAAATTCTCAGAAGATACAAATTGAATTTAAATGCATCCAAATGTTCATTTGGTGTGGGATCAGGAAATTATTGGGTTACATGGTAACTCACAGGGGAATTGAGGTCAACCCAGATCAGATAAAGGCCATCAACAATTTACAACCTCCTCGGAATCCCAAAGAGGTCTAGAAATTGACCGGAATGGTTGATGCTCTGAACTGATTTATCTCTCGATCAGCAGATAGGTGTAGGCCTTTCTTCTTGCTGATCAATAAGTAGAAAGGATTTGAGTGGACTAAAGAATATACTTTAGCTTTCCAGTAACTTAAAGACTATTTAGCCCGGCCACCAATCATGTCCAATCCTAAGCCAGATGAAGTCTTGTTTGCCTACATTACTGTGGCTTCTTATGCTGTAAGTTTGGTGTTGATACGAGTGGACCGAGGTGTGCAAAGACCAGTTTATTATGTGAGTAAGTCGTTGCATGAGGCCGAGATTCGTTATCTGCCACTAGAGAAAGCCATCCTGGCAGTAGTGCTTGGTACACGGAAGTTGCCTCATTATTTCCAAGCACATACGGTTATTATTCTTACCCAACTCCCGCTTAAAACCATACTCACAAGTGATGACTACATAGGGAGAATAGCTAAATGGGGCATTATCCTAGGGGCTTTTGACATCAAGTATATGCCCCGTACCTCCACAAAGGGACAGGTCCTCGCAAATCTAGTAGCCGAGTTCACTGAGCCCTCGTTAGAAGAATTAACACTGGCACAGAACATGGATGAAAAATCGGTTGGCATAATCTCTTAGAAAGGCCCCTCATTCTGGGAGGTATATGTAGACGGTGCAGCAAACAAGAAAGGATCTGGAGTGGGGCTAGTGCTAATATCTCCAGAGAAGATCATTATTGAAAAGTCGCTAAGACTAGGTTTCATGGCTACAAATAATGAGGCTGAATATAAAACTCTACTGATGGGAATGGCAATGGTTCAAAGAATGGGAGGAAAATCAGTAGAAATTTTCTCGGACTCAAGGCTAGTTGTTGGCTAAGTACAAGGGGAATTTGAGGCGAAAGATGAAAGAATGCAAGGGTACTTGAGCCAAGTTAAATGTCTACAGTCAGAGTTCAAATCTTTTAATTTGCTACACATTCCCAGAAATGATAATGCACATGCTGATTCTCTAGCCACGCTTGTAACCTCTTCAGCACAAAATCTGCCTCGGGTTATCCTTGTTGAAGACTTGTATAAACCCACGGAGATAAGAAAAAAGGCAGTCCGAGTTCATCAAATCAGAGCTAAGACAAGTTGGATGGATCCTATAATTCAATTCCTGAAGGATGATACTTTGCCTGAAGCAAGTTAGAAGCGGACAAAGTTCAGAGGAAGGCTACTAGATTCTGGCTATCCGAGGACTAGAAATTGTACAAACACTCCTATTCAGGGCTGTATTTGTTATGCATACATCCTGAAATAGCTGAATCACTCCTCGAAGAGTTACATGAAAGAATCTGTGGAAGCCATACTGGAGGTAGATCTTTGGCACATAGAGCCATTACCCTAGCTCTATGTGGCCAAATATGCAAAAGGAAGCCCATGAATATGTTAAAAAGTGCAATCAATGTCAACGGTTTACACCAAACATACATCAACCAACTGGAATCCTTAATCCATTATCCAGCCCCTGGCCATTTGCTCAATGGGGTTTAGATATCGTGGATCCATTCCCTAAAGTAGTAGGAAACAAGAAGTATCTTCTGGTCGGCACAGATTATTTCACCAAATGGGTTGAAGCTGAACCTCTAGCTAACATCAGAGACGTAGACGCAAAGAAATTTGTCTGAAAAAATATTATTACTCGGTTTGGGATTCCTCATACCCTAATCTCGGACAACGGCCTTCAGTTTGATAGCAAAGCATTTAGAAATTATTGTTGCGAATTGGGAATCACGAACAGATACTCCACCCCTGCTTATCCTAGGGGAATGGGCAAGCAGAAGCTGTTAACAAGGTCATAGTAAATGGACTGAAGAAGAGGCTAGATGACGCGAAGGATAAATGGGTGGAAGAACTGCCACACGTACTCTGGACATACAGAACTACGTCTCGTAGATCTACTAGAGAGACTCCCTTTTTAATGACTTATGGGGCTGAGGCTGTTATCTCTCTGGAGACTGGGTTCCCAACATTGAGAACTAGTTCATTCAGTCTGAATAGCAATAATGAACTGCTAGAGAAGAGTTTGGATCTGATTGAGGAAATGAGGGAAAATGCAACGGTCCAATTGGCATATTACCAACAAAAGCTCAGACAGGGTTATGATGCCAACGTAAAGCTAAGGCCTTTAACACCTGGTGATCTAGTGATCAGGAAAGTTGTGGGCACTACAAAGAACCCCGCTTGGGGAAAATTAGGGCCTAATTGGGAAGGGTCATATCGTATTATCTCAAGGGCTGGCATTAGGACATATTTTTTGGAAGACTTAGACGGTCATGTAATACCATACCCTGGAATGTAAACATCCTTAAAAGGTATTATTATTAATCGAGTTTTTTCTTTGATCAATATGTTTATTTATTACATAAAGGTTTCGGCGTAAGTGTTTAAACTTAAATCCAATCATGCCTGAAGTTTTCGGACCAGATGATGTGGGTTAGTTAACAATCCCTTACAATTATTATAAGTGTTTAAACTTAAATCCAATCATGCCTGAAGTCCTCGGACCAGATGATGTGGGTTAGTTGACACTCCCTTACAATTCTTAAATCCAATCATGCCTGAAGTCCTCGGACCAGATGATGTGGGTTAGTTAACACTCCCTTACAATTCTTATAAGTATTTAAACTTAAATCTAATCGTGCCTGAAGTTCTCAGATCAGATGATGTGGGTTAGTTAACACTTCTTTACAATTCTTATAAGTGTGTAAACTTAAATCTAATCACGCCTGAAGTTCTCGGACTAGATGATATGAGTTAGTTAACACCCCCTTACAGTTCTTATTAGTGTTTAAACTTAAATTCAATTACACCTGAAGCTCTTGAAGATATCTAAATAGACTCTAACTTATGATAGGCCTCTTCGGCCATGTACTTAGTTCAAAATCAATGCTCAGTAGTATTCTTTGTAAGTGTTATACAAAAACCAATTCAAGTAAAGCATCTAATTATTTAGTTAAGTACCAGAAAATATATAAAACCTTCATACCATTCATTGCTTCTTATGCTCATTAACAATTCTTATACAATCCACTTTTTCCAGTATTTGTATAAGTTATTTGCATCACTAGCAGGATATTGTTGTTAAGTCTACTCAGGTTACAGTAGTTATCGGTCAGCGTCATTTGCAATAACAATAAATCTTATAATATGTGCAATGAAGGTATAGAAAATAAAAGAAGAACAATTTCATTAATAGAAAATAAAGTACTTTTCAGTACCTTACAATGTTAAAAAATAATAATAATAATAATATAAGACTAATACAGATATGAAATAAAAGTCCTAAATATCTAAGCCTTGTTGGACTAGGTGGCAGTAGCATTTTGGGTTTGGTCCTTGGGTTCAGAAGGAGTTTTCTTTTTACCTAAGTCCTTACCCTTGTCTTGAGGATCCTTAGCTTGCTTGCCTTGACCACCAGTTTGCTTAGACTCTTTAGGAGCTTCAGGAAGGGCGGGAGGAACTTGGCTTACCAAAGGCTGTTCCAAGGCCTCTAGGAGTTGTTTGGAGGGAGAGGAGTCAAGACCTGGGAGTTCGCAAATTTCAGGATTGTAGTAGATGCTCCCAGGTTGCCTTAAGTCAGATTCTGCAGGGACCCCAGTAGCATCAAGGGCTTTACCCCAGGTTATATCGCAATAATCTCTGCAAACTGTGGAGAACTCCTCTGTGAGTCTGACTTGAGTCTCCTCCACCCCAAGCTTGTATGGTGCCTGCTTTTCAGCCTCAACTGCCTCTTTGGCCAATTGGGCAGTTTCCTTGGCTTTTTGAAGCTCAGCTCAAAGACCTTTCACCAGTTCTCTCTCTGTCTCCAGATTAATCTCGATCATGTGCAATTGCTTGCGTTGGTATTCGGCCTGCTTTTCAGCATTCTTGAGGCCTGCATCAAGACTGTTTCTTTCTTTGGTCATTTCTTTTAGCTGCTCAGACAGCTTAGAATAATCTTCCTTTAGATTACCCAGAGACTTTTCAACCTCAGACCAGGAATAGGCCTCCGCCTAGGCTTCATTACCAGCGTTTTTATTCCACTCCTCAGCTGCTAGGTAATCTACATAGCAGAATGAAAAATTTTAGTATAAAGTAAAGAAAATGGATGAATAAAAATGACCAACATCTTAATTGAAAGAAGTGAATCAATTCACTTTTAAGGGACAAAAAGAGTTCATGCTGATTGAAGCGCCTGTAAGCCTTCATATCCTTTGGCAGGAGAAGTGGTTGCTCTAGGGCCTCAGCAATGAGACCTGCCTTCCCCCCTTGATAATTTCTAACTGTGGTGTCCCAAAGGAAGGGAACACCATCCAACTCTAGCTTTGGGGACCAGGTGCGTTGTCCTCGGCGTACATCAGGAATGAGAGTGTCCTCTCGGCTCTCAACGAACGAAGCCCTTTTTCCCCGTTGGTCCCTAGCCACTCTCTGTTGTTTGTTTCCTTTCGAAGGTTGCACCTCACCCTCCTCAAGACCGGCGTTGGGCCTTTTCTTCTTCAGCTCGAGATTTGGCTTTATACCGAGGTCAGAAGGAAGCTAAGGAGGGGGTGGGGGAAGATTAACAACAGGCTGGGATGTGGTGGCCTCTTTGGGCACTACTGCTTTAGTCCGTGTCTTCATAAGATCTTTTAAACTCAAGGCCATCTCTTCTTCTTCTTTTGAAGAGTCGTCGGGAAGGGCAGTTATTAAAACAGGAACATAGACGCTGGATTGTCTGTCAATCTCTTCCTCAGTGTCCGAAAGAGGAATCACCTGAACCTCTCTTGGTGCCTCTTCTTCAAACTGGAACTTATCAATCTATTCCTCAAGTGAAGAGGTCGAAGAAGCAACCCTTTCCCCTACTGCGACTGCTTCTAGAGGAACCTATTAAATTAGCTGGATGAGTAGTGGTACACCCTGTGGGTTCGGATGTGGCACAGGAGAGAGATCGAATGGCGCTAGAAAATTAGGCCAAGAGACGTCTATTCGGTTTATCTGATAGTCTCCTTGCCTAATAGCGTTGCCAATCAATTGAAACTTGTCCGAAAGTGGCTTGAAACGAAGAATAGGATGGGCAGCCCAAAGTTGCCCGTCTTCACTTACAAAAATTTCTGATCTTAGTAAGTAATTGAGCGCAGCGATGTTAGTCAGACTGAGCCGAGGAGCAGCATGTCTTTTCTTTGTTAACACCACAACATAATTAAGCATAATCAGAAACTTAAAAACACTGATACAAGGTGAAGAAAAGCAATGCTAAATGATGAGGATCCTAAATCTATTGTTAGGAAACCTAAGTCTAGGATATCCCACTTGACTCTCCTGGTTGGGTTGGGCAATGAAGACTGTTATGCCATGCGCTCGAGATGATCAAATAGTAGTCTTTCATCCCCTTGTTAGACTTAGGAAGACAAGAGATGAGCCTAACAATGTTGGTTCGGGATTTAAGGTAAAATCCTGCCCCCTTTTGTCTATGACACTCGTACATATGGACTACATCAAGCCAGGTGAGCTCCAAGCCTAAATGACGATTCAAAGCGTCAATCGCTCCTAGGATTCTAAAGATGTTAGATGCGCACTGATCAGGAGAAAGCCTATGATTACGAAGGTAATTTTTTGTAACAGGACCCATGGGAAGAGTCATTCCCCCTTCGATGAACGCTATCATAGGGATTATGACTTCTCCCTTTCTTCGGTCAAGTAGTAGTCCTTCTGGGGGACAATACCGCAAGTTTACGTCTTGTGGTATGTGATACATCTCCTTAAATGCTTCTATCAAAGCAGGACTATCAACTAGATACTTAAATCTACCCATCTCAGGTAAGTAAAAAAGAAGAAACACAAAGCGATAACTGGGAAATGAAAATTTGAAGGCTGAGGAAGCTGGCCGAGGAGGATTGAAAGGTTTGAAGAAATTGGAACTTACACAAACTGGGTTGGAGAATGATCCTTGAATCTGTAGAAGGATTCTTCTGGATTTTTAAAGAAACAAGATTGATGATTTGAAAAACTTTGTGAGTTTGAATGCTTGAGTTCGCTGAGGAGTCTGAGAAATTGTGAAGTAAAGGAGAGATGGTCTTCTTTGAGGCTTTATATAGGAAAGTGGGTGGGAGTTATCCCGCCCAAATCTTGAGGAAAAATGTCATTCGTTGGATCAATGGTTCACCGTTGGATGCCAAAGACATAGCGTCGCCTGGAGTAATTAATAGTGCTTCAAAAATACCGAAACGTCAGCAGCAATGATGAAACGCCTAAATCTATGCTCCCACATGTGTAAACTCAGGTATTTTTACATTTTTAGCCTTTATTTCTATGAAAAATTAAAATCCCATTTTTTCTCCTCGGATGCGAGGGAAAAATTAAAATTTTGAGGGGCTGTGGGGATAAAAGCCCAATTTTATATATTGGGCCTTGGGCCCTATTTGAAGATTAGGGTATGTCTGAAAAGGAGTAAATGATTGAGAAAGGCCCCAGACTGGAGAATCATGCAAGGAAATGATAGAGGAATATAGTCCGAAGAGTGTGTCCTCCTCGGATATGAAGAATATTTGTCAAGCAAGTACCTGGGAGGTTTGGGTGACCTTCCTAGTGATTCCAACGATAAGGATAAACTTCAGGCACGTATAAAGATGATAAGAATAAAGAAATATCTAAAGGAAAAGCTGCTACCACCGCACTAAATGCACTGCAGCAACTTTTCTGGCCGCATTTATGTAGAGAAGACCCCTGAACAGTGCAGTCTCAACTACCACCACTCATGGAGAACCAACGAAGATACCTGATGGGACAGGTACTCAAGTGAACGCTTAGATGAAGAACAAGTGGACGATCAAGATAGTCTAAAAGAAAACTATATAAGTGTAAGAGACCTCTCATAGGAGGGGGATCGGAAAAAAGAGAGAAGGAGAAGAAAGGAAGATTTACTGTAACTCTAAGAACTGTATTAGCTTTTCAAACAATAATTTATCTCTTCGGACATCAATTTATTCAAATTTCAAGTGTATTTTTGTACTTGTTCATCCTTTAAAACCTGAATTAGACGTTGTTTAATTCACTATCAGTCCAACTCTTTCACCCACTCTCTACAAATTTATTGTATTGGGCTTGTTGGGCTCATATTCCATATCTCTTGGGCTTGGGCTACAAATATTGACCCTACAATATATATATATATATATATATATATATATATGATTTAAAATTTAATTGAATTTAAATTCTTCGATTTTAGTACTCAATAATTCACTTATCACAAAAATTAAAAAAATTAGATGAACACATAGCGCAAAATTGGACTCCAATTGGCTCGGTGACATTGGCTAGTCCCTTGATGGTGCCGACATTGGCATATTTTTCAATGGAAAAAATTTAGCTACAAAATTGTTTGTAGCCTAAGGTTACAATCTTACTCAATAAAATAAATATTACTACATATTTTGAAAATCTAACAGTTAGATTGTATGTTTTTTATGCTCTTAATACACATGTCAAATTTTGTGTCAATCAGATATCATTTACTATATCATCTATAAGCTTATATTTTATACATAATTTTAAACTACAAAAACTTGCAATTTAAACAATTTATTGATGACATAGCTATTGATCTTTCATTTTCTAGAAATTTTGCAAGCATGGAGGATATAAGAAGAAGATATAATCCAATGGTAGATTCGTCAAAATTCACCTCCAATAAAAAGATATTGAGTAAGGTTATAACCTTAAACTTCAATCAATTTTGTAGCTAAACTTTGTCCTTTTCAATATAGATATATATATATATATATATATTAATAAAAACATTTATTCCTTTCCAAAAATAAATTCTTTTTCATTTTATATTTAGAGATTTAGGTTTATAAGAGGTGTGCATGGATCGGGTTGAAACAGTGGCGACGCCACGTACAGCTCAGGGTGTTCCCAGGAACACCTTGAACTGGAAAAAATAAATTACATATAATAATTAAATTTTTTTTATATTTAATCTGTATCAAGAACACCCTCAATCACAAAATTCGGAACACCCTCAAATTAAATATATATATATATATATATATATTTGTTCAACTTTCAAGCAAAAAAAAAAAAAAAAAAAAAACCAATACAGAGCAAATCACTAAATCAAAAATCAAACCCACGGTCACGTCGCATGTAGAGCAAACCAAACCCCAATACAGAGCAGACCAAACCCCAAACCCAATATAGAGCAGACCAAACCCCAAACCCAATACAGAGCAAACCAAACCCATGGTCACGTCACTCATAGCTCGCTTGTCTTCGTCGTCGTCGTCATTGCTCATTGTAGATCGCCCCTCATTGCAAATTGCAAATCGTGCGGTGCTCAGTGCTTCCTCCCTCATCGCAGATCACAGAGTTGCTCCGGTGCTCGATGCTCGGTGCTCATGCTCCCTCCCTCAAGGTATAACCTTAAAGGCACATAGTTGACTTACCTTCGAACGAATTGGACCAAAAAAGAAAGAATACGTCCCTCTCTCTTTTTCTCTCTGACTCTCTCAGTCTCTCACACACACACACTCTCTCTCTCTCTCTCTCTCTCTCTCTAAATCTGAAATGAAAAATGCCACTGAGAGTCTCTCTCTTTATTCTTTAACTCTCTCTCTTTTGAACTAGTCTGTGATTGGCTGGCCTTTACTCTTTAACTTTATTAATATTTGGTTGTTTTCCTGTTTTTTGGCTTTTTAAATTTGGCTTTATCTTATTCTTATCTGTTGGTGTTGGTCTTGGTGAGATATTGATTGTCTTTTAGTGTAATGTGTATTGTGATTTATGATTGTAAAATTTTCTGATTGGCAGCTGGCTATTGTGATTAGGGCATCGGGCATGAGGCTTGTGCTTGTCTGTTGAGTGGGGCGGGGGTAGATGGGCACATGGGGTCGGGTTACACTGCTTTAATTATTGTGCTGCACATGGGATGTGTAATGTGCACTGCACATGTCTAGCGCTGTTAGTGTAAATGTGTAATATGCAAATAAGGCCAAACAATATAACAAATTAAAGCAGTATAATTAATGACAAACTAATTAAAGTAATATATTTTATTGTTACACTAAACAACAATAATTAAGGCATTATAATTAACCAATTCATTATAAAAGACAAATAAATTAAATTATGTTAGACTAAACAACAATTAATAATTTTATAATTAATGGAACAATAATATAACAAATTATAGTTTATAAAAGACAAACAAATTAATGAAACAACTAAACAACAATAATTAATAATTTTATTAATATTTCAAATAAAATTATAGTTTATTGTTTATTCTTTTGCTAAAATTATGGACAAATATTTGATAAGAAAACCACGTACCCAAAATTCATCTCCTGTGCAAGATTCATTTTCATCTTTTAAGCGAATTCGTGTTGACTTTAACTTAGAAAATCTTCCTTCAGATGCTGGGCTACGAGAAAAGATATCATCTTATCATCCTAATAATCATGATGAAATAAGAAGATATTATTTACAAAAAGGCCCCTGTCAACCTATTTTACACTGTGATGATTACCTATATCATATTTTTCCTGAAAAGCCCCGTCGATTTATATCCAAATGGTATGAAAAGAGATACTGGTTGGAATATAGTATAGGTAAGGATGCAATATTTTGTTTTTATTGCTACCTGTTTTTATTGCTTGTTGAGGAACATCCTGGAAAAAATTTCTAGAGTCGCCACTGGGTTGAAATATATATATATATATATGTGTGTGAGTGTGTGTGTGTGTGTGTGTGTGTAGTTTAGTAATACTTTTTTTTCAAAATAAATAAATAAAAGAAAGAAAAATAAGAAAAGGAGAGGAGGTTTAGGTTTCAAATCCTCCAAAGGATTAGAATTTACAGATTTTTATGTTTGGTTTGACATGAATTGATTTTTGAAAAATATTTTTCGCCTTTACAAATGTTTGGAGTGACGAAAAATGTTGATCAACTGAAAATTGTTTCCCGCTTAACCATAAAATTATGGTGGAAATTAATTTACACTTTCATTTTCAATAAAACACTTTCCCCCTCACCCAAAATTTATCAACCAAACAACCACGCCACCTCCCACTGTCTGTCACCCAACCACTACACTCCACTAATGTCCCTGGTCACCACCATCGGTCACTAATCATAGTTTTTTTTTAATCTAAAATTTTTATTTTATTTTTATTAAATATGTGTCTGAGAGATAAGAAAATAGTGGAAAATATGTTTTCCATAACATTTTCAAGAATGTAACCAAACACTTGAAAATATTTTCCGTGGAACCAAACACAAAATCTTATGGAAAGGAAAACAAAGGGATCTTTAGATTAAACAAAACAAAAAAAAAACAAAAAAACAAAAAAAAAACAAAAAACAAAAACAAAAACAAAAAGATGTTGTGTTTTGATCAGCCTTTAGTAAAACAACGTCATGTGATTTAGGGCCTGTTTGTTTTACCATCTCAAACTCACATTTTTACATTTTAAACAACACACATTTTCATACACTTTTTCACCCACATGTATTTCAAAAAACTACAAATAACATTACTCAAATTACTCTACCAAACACCCCCTTAGTTATTTCATGTGTGATCTTTTGAAAAGATTTATCCTTGCGTGTGTCCTTCGACGAGACAATACAGTTTTGGGCCAATCTTTTATCATAAATGGTGTCGTTTGTTGTAGCCTTTGTTTCAAAGTGAATCTTATGTTTACCACTTGCCATTTTAGGATTTGTTGTAAAAATTTTGTGAATGTAGCATATCATAAAAATAAATAAATAATAATAATAATAATAAAAGGGCAAATGATCCTGTTTGATGGAGAGAGGAATAATATAATGGGCGAGGATAATTAATTGGGGTGTTAAGGAGGGAAGCCTAAAAAGTTGTGGAGGTATTAAATAACTAAGAATAATTGAAAAAAAAAATTGTTTTGGATCCTAAAAAATTAAAAATAGCTTTAAATATTTTTGCATACTCACCACTGCATATGTATAACTTAAAAAAAAATAAAATAAAATAAAATCGATAATTGGGGAAAGATGATTTATCAAATTTGAACCCCTTGAATGTTTTATTTAGAAACATCAAGAGACATCATCCGAGTCAAGGCGACTTTTATTTTTTATGTTTTGGGAGTGCAATATCCGAGTCAAGGAAGCAAAAGCATTTTGTTATTTTGAAATAACCGTTATAATCACTGCTTGCATTGGTGCTTACTTGGGCCAATAGTCTATTTGAATGTTGTGATATTGGAGATGGTTTGTAAATGTCTAGTTATTCAACCATTATTAATTAAGCACCATACATTGTTGAAACTTGAAAGGTGTAATGTACGTTTTGTCCATTAATGAATTTATGTTTAAGGTTGCTAAACCTAATATAGGTGACGACTCCATTTACACATTTTGCCATGGTCCACCCTAGGCCAAGGCTTACTTCCTAAAAGAAAGACCCATTGCGGGTGCTTGCGTACACAACTATCATGAAAGACAAGCAAAGAGGAGGAGAGGGAAATTAAGTGTGAGGCCTGAGGACATTACACGTGTCTTTGGTAGTGGTCCAAACTCGTACTAATCAATGAGAGGTGTCCTGCAACATCTGATCATCAGGAGTTGAATTCTCTCTCATGGTAGTGCTAGGTGTCCATGCCAGACTGCATACTTCTCTTCCTCCAATGGCATTCACACTATTGACACGAGCCAAAGTCCATGCGGAGGGCCAAGATGTAGCCAAGTCAATATGCTCATTTACACCAACTTGCGTATTGTATAGACACTAAGGGTTTTTTTTGTTTTGTTTGTGTTTTGTCTTTGATGCGTGTGTTTGCTGCTAGGTAAAGACAAAATTATTTTATTTAAAATTTTTTAAAAGGCCAAGTTATTTGTTTTGGGTAAAATTTGTTGATTGGGCTTAATTTTTTTAGTTTTGCTATTGGTATTTTTTGTTGCTGCGCTAATTTTTTTTGGACTTGTATATTTTGTTTTAGATTTTATATCTATAAATTTTTTATAACCTTAAAAGGAGGATAATGTTAAAGATATAAATATTTTTCCATAAATTAATGATGTGGTGAATAGTTATTGGTAACTAAAAAAATGATATAAGTTGTAGGCTTAGATACGAATCAATAAGAATTTGCTATCTTAACAGTTTATAAAAATATTATAGAAAAATTTGTAACTATAGTATTAGTGTATTATTCTTAAAAGAATCAATGATATTATTAGGGGGGGCAAAGTATAATTTTATAAAACAAAATTGCTAAAATTAATATAAAATAATATATATATATATATATATATATTAAAACCTACCCCCCCCCCCCCCTCCCCAAGTCCAAGCTTAACTCTATCCCTGATTGAATCCTATCTGTAAAGTTGGGATTTCCAACTAGCCTTTGCTGGCTTTAATTTCGTGTCAAATTTGATTGTATTTTCCTCAATCATTTTACTGTATTTATGTGGGTTTATTTGTAAGGTATGAATGTGAGAGATTGGTGAAGAATTAAGCTTCAAAGAAGAATTAGTGCAATTCATGACTATCTTGCGAGAAGCTCGCCAGAAGAGTACCCTGTGAAAGGCCACGTGTGAAGCACATGACTAGAAGCTGAAGAGTCATGCCAGACTGTCAAATTCACGAGTACTTCACGAGAAATGACAATTCGTGAGGTACCCACGAAACTCTCTGTTTAGAAAAAGAAAAAGTGTTTTACCAAATTCTTAACCTACATTATATATACTCTCATTATCCACGAAATGTAAGGAGTGTTTTTCAGAGAAAAAACCCTAGCAAAAACACTTGAGAGTTAGAGATTGTTATACCCACAATTATCTACACATTTTCTCTTGATTTTCCTCTACTCCTACCTCTCCATGTCTACATCCTTGAGAGGTTCTTAGCCCAAACACTTACTTCACCCAATCTGAGTGTTGATTCAAGTTTTGGTACCTTTGGAAAGTATTGGAAGGTGCTATTAAGTGGTGGATGCAATTGGGCTAAATTGCGAGATCCGAAATGCTAGTGAAGACTAAACTCCAAGAAGTCCGTTAGTAGCAAAAGCTTGGAGGGCTTAAATACATGAGGTAGACTAGGCTTAGAAGGTTTTTGTTATTCGTGTACTCCAACTTATTCGCTAGTGGATCAATTTCGACTTGGAGAGTCACGGAAAGGTTTTTCGCTAAGTTCTTCGGTTTCCTCTTCAATAACACGTTTTGGTGTTATCTTGTGTTTGCATCTCTCTTCCCCACTCTTTAAGTATTTCTTTTGTTGTTCATTGTGGTTGAATATGGTTTAAAGTAGTGTTATTGGTTTATTGCGCATATTTACTCTTATTCCGCATTTTGATAAGTTAAAGTAAAAGCAATCTAGCTATAATTTTAAAATTGGGATCTAAACAACCATTAGTGTTTTCACACTAATTGTGCTTTCACTATCATAGAGATATCCAAGTTCATCACATGGTTACAAGCTAGTTTGAATCAAAAGGTGTAAATATAAGGTTGTACACACAATCCTCACTGAATTTAATAGCGTGCATCAAACTGTTTATTATTTCAGACGCTGTCTTTTTCCTAATTTTACCATTATCATTGAGAATCCGAAGTCCAAACAAGTAGCACCTCCATCACTAGAAAAACAAACGTAATACAAAGACATCAGTACAAACCATTTCTTTGCAACAACAGTGTCAGGTACTGCTAAATTCTGGCGTTTACTTGAAGCACCAACACTTTGGGCATCCAACAATATCATCAGGCTCTGCTGGATTCCGAAGTTTTTCTTCAACCACTGATGCAAGGTCGTGGGCCATTAGAGCAAAGGCTTCCACTTTTGTATGGGTTTTGAGAGATTTTGAGTAAATGGGAACTTCGGGTAGATTGAACATGTTGGGGGAGTAAGGTTCCTTAATCAATTCAAAAAGTTCTTCTCCAAAGAAGTCACCTGCTTTAAGACGCTCAGCATGTCGGGAGGCAGTTCCTTCACCATTACTGCTGCTTGGAAAGGCCCATGCACTGCCGTCTGTAATCAAGAATACCGCATCCATAGGCTCTCCCTCCCGAACAATGTAGCAATGCTCGTTGTAGTACACTGGCTTGAGAGAGTTGCAGATGTCACCCAACAAATTTTCATGCTCAGGATTAGCCAAGCTATTTTTTTTTTTTTTTATCATGAGCTGAGCAAGAAAAAAATATTAGTTGAAGTGCAAATCCATTTCCTAACCTAAAAAAATAAATAAATAAATAAAAGAAAAGAAAAAAGAAGCTTTTTTAATAAGTAAAATAAAAGAGTTTTATAGACTAATTTTTTTAATATATTAATCTACACCAAATAAAGTTTAGAGTTCTATATATATCACTATAGAGTTGCAACCATTAATTTTTATGTTATCCCTTTTATCTAGTACAAAATTAACAATTTTACAAACTAAAAGCATTCACAGCAAAGATGTGAAAAAAGCTAAAAGGCTATTTTAACAACTCAAATCATGAAAATCAAGCTGCATCAAAGTTGCTACATCTAAAATTTTTAGCTTTTAACTACAGTAAGCTGTTATCTATAATAGCTCACTATAGCATCAACTTAAACATAAAACTCAATTTTTTATACAACCATCTCTCTTCCTACAATTAAAAATTCATTTCTTTCTCACTCTCCCCAACGTTTCTCTCTTTATTCTCCTCATTCTTTGACCCAATGTCTTTATTCTACCATCTCCTTCATTTCCTTTTTTTTTTTATTCCTCTCATCTCTCATTTTCTCTCTTCTCTCACTCTCTTAGCTGTGTTGTGGGTCATGGTGGTTCTAATTGTGGCTGTGAGTCTCGGTGGTTCAATCGTGATTATGGGTGACTGTGGGTTCATGGATTTGTGGTTGGGTTGATTTTGGAATGGGTTATGGTGGGTTCATGATGGTTTTAAGTTTTGTGGGTTTTTGTTTTTGTTTTTTTTTTTTCCGATGGTGGTAGCTAGCAATGGTTGTGGTTGAAGTTTGTGGGTTTTTTTTTTTTTTTTTTTTCCCTCCAGCAAGTTGCTTGTTTCTCGTTTGTGGTTGAAGTTTTTTTTTTTTTTTTTTTTTTCCCAATGGTAGTGATGGTGGTGGTGGTGGTGGCTGGTAGTGGGTCGTAGGTTCTTGTCTTATGTTTTTTTTTTAAATCGGTGGTGGTGGTAGATGGTGGCAATGGGTATGGGCTGCAGAGAAGAGAAGAGAAAGAGATGGAGGAGAAGAATAGAAGATAGAGAAAAAGGAGAGACTAAGAATAAAAAACGAATAAAGAAAGAATATTTAAATGAAGTGGTAAAAAAATAGAGACTTTAATGTAGGGTGTATTGTAAAGTAAGGTATTAAAATAAATAAAGTAGGTTTTTGAGTTGCTCAAAACTAAAATTTTTAGCTTCTTTCATGTGAATGGTCTAATTAGAAAAGAACTATCAAAATTTATATTCAAATCACAAGAGATGAAAAATATATATTGTTAAGAAAATGATAATGAGAGAGAGAGAGAGAATTTAAGGCTATTTTTTTTATTTTTTTTATATGTAAGGATATTGTGACAATGACATGCATCATTGAAGAAGACCCAGAAGTATTTTATTTATTTACTTATTTATTAAGAAACAAACACACATATGGGAGAAAAAAAATGAGATTCTAAATCCAAACTAATTTGGAAAGAAAAATTTTCAAACTCCGATGATATATTTTTATCAGCTGCGAATTTTGAAAATCAAACTTTTGATTGCACGTTCTTATTATAACCTTCATGTTTGCAAAATTTGAAGAATATCAAAGATCGATAGATATGTCATCAGTGAAATGTTTAAATTTTAAGCATTTATGATATAAAATTATGGAGGTAATTTGTAGAATAGTAGGAGTTTGCCACACTATATAGTTAGTTAGCAAGAACTGGGAAGAAACAAGGAAAATAACATCTTGAGCCTCACAAACTCGAGTTCGGTGGAAAAATCGAGCCTTAAAGACTCGAGTTCTGATTACTGAGATGAACAAGTTTTTGCCACATGGAACTCAAGTCTTAAAGACTCGAGTTCCAAAGAAGAAGACGAACAAAGATGGCGATGAAGAACTAGAAATGGGAAGAAGAAGCAGAACAGGGGAACCAAAAATGGGAAGAAGAAGAAGAACAGGGGAAGAAGAAACAGAAGTACCAGATCCGAAAACCTCTTTGGAGAACACAGATCCAACAAAGAAGAATCACGGGCTAGAGAACGCAGATTCGACGAAGAAGAATCATGAGCTGAAGGAAAGAAAAACAGGGGAAGAAGAAGCAGCACAGGAAAGTAAACAGTGGAACTCGAGTCTTAAAAACTCGAGCTCCATGTGGATTTTTTTTTCCACATCCGCTCCCACCACTTACCACTCGAGTTTTAAAAACTCAATTTCCATCTTGGAACTCGAGTTTTAGACACTCGATATACTAGTTTGCTCAATAGTTTACAAACTAGACAACTAACTAAAATATTTCAACTAACTAAAATATTATAAAAATAAAGCTAAATGGAAAAAAAATTCTAAAATCATGCATAAAAAGTTAGTTTCTTAATCGAATAGTAAAAACAATAGATTTGAATGAAATTTGACATGCGTGTTAAGAACATAAAGTACATGAAATTCAACGGTTTGATTTTCAAAATTCACATTCAATAAAAAGATATACGAAAAATTTAATGGGTATTTTTGTAAACTAGTTTGTAAACAAACTTTGTCCTGGTAAGAATATGCATATAAGTATTTATTTGGTATAGGCATGCATATAAGTATTTATTTGGTATAGGCACCTCTATAGAGTGGGGATTCCAATATTTGATATGTATCAAACACAGACATGCCTCGTACACTTGTCAAATCAACAAAATAATATTGATCTCAACATTAAAAAAAATAAATAAATAAAGATTTCAATACATATTGGAAAAAAACTTTTTCTAACTTTTGTAGATAATAAAGGTATGCAAGATGCTCGTATCATTTATAAAACAAGATGCTCGTATCAGTGCCAACTCCAGGAAATTTTTTAGGATTGTCACTAAAAAAATTAAATCATATCAAATTTAATAAACAGATAACTTGAATATATTAACGTCACAAAAAAAAAAACACATGAAAATACATGAATTACAATTTTTTTCCTACTAACAAAAAGAAAAAGAAAGAAATGTACTAATAAGAAATAAAGTGGGAATTGAGAATGCTAAGATTAGAGTAATAAAGTAAGAGAATTGAAATGATAATAGAAAAAAAGAAAGAAAAATGGATGATATTTGTTACAACTACAAGCTTGTTTGCTAAGGATAGCAAAATTTTTGCGAATGCAAAACCAAAAAAAGCATAACTGCCGGCACTACCAAAGAACCTATGAAATTATGGATTATTTTTATCAAATAAGTTGAAAGAGTTACAAATTTGAATGATTATTTTTATTTTTTCTTTTTGAATAGGTTTTTTATTGAATAATTTGTTTACTAGTTGTTGTTTGATCTAGTATTGTTTTTGTTTGGGTTATTTTTGTTGTCATTTGGGCTTTTTTTTTTTTTTTTTTTTTTTTAAAAAAGGGTTAAGAATGATGTTTGGAGAGACAAAATTATTTTTGGAATGATGCTACATTTACAACATTTTAAAAAAAATCATATGCACCAATTTGTTATTAGTGGGTTAAAAGTGATGTCAATGTTGTGCTCAAATTAGAATTAGTAACCACTTTCCCCTTATCACATAAAAATTATTGTAAAATTATTATAAAAATGTTGTGAATGTAACATTACTCTTATTTTTATTAAACCAAAATTTTTATAATTCTCAAGTTAGTGTAGTCAATATTTTTATTAAGGTAGTCAAAATAGATTAGTTGTGTGTGTGTGTATATATTTTTTTTTGCAAGTGGGTAGTCCTGTGACCACCTTGAGTTACATATGGAGCCACCACTTATGATAATATAATCCTTCAATTTTATTGTTGGATGATATTTATAATACCATTCAATGGCATATTCAATATGCCCGGGACAAACAGCTATTTAGAAAATTTATAGAGGTGAAGAAACTCACATTCTTTAGTCGATCAAAGCAGATTTGATTCTTGACATCCCTTTGAAGTTGTGAAGGAAGTTCAGAGATCAGGATCTCCACATAAATATCTTCTTCTTCATGAAATTTCTTTTGCATGATCTTAATAATTTCTCTGCTCGTTTCTGTGTGGAGCTCTTTTTTTTTAATCCACGAGTTAATGCTTTCTTCTTTTCTTTTCGCAGCTGTTTGGTACAACTTATCTTTTTAGTTTTTGAAAAGGAAAATCTAGGATTTTTTAAAAAGTTGTACTTGGAAAAAAAGTTAATACTTGAAAGAAAAAAGTTGTATGTACTACAACGTACCTTTTGCAATTGATTTTGAAGTTATCCGCCGCTGCAAGTATATCTGTCCCACTTATGCTAGTAAGTTAACTTTGGCATATTTTACAATATACTACATTTTTACAAGCGTACATCTCACTGTTCCAAACACATCTTTTTTTTTCTTTTTTGAGAAAGTTGTTCCAAGCACATCTTAAGTGGGAGACCCACTAATGAAAAAAAAAACACTCATTACCCTAAAATTGAGAAGTGTAGCTTAGTAATATCTCTCGGGAAAAAAAAAAAAAAAAAAAAAAGAGAAGGTTTGATGACATAATAAAATTAGATTGGTCTTCGAAATTTTTTTTTTTTCTAAAATAGAATCTTTGATAAAGACCAAAATAATAAATATTATGAGGGCCCAAGGTATTTGGGAAGACCAAAGACAATAAATGTTGTGTGATTCCTAGATGGTTATGTTTGAAGAGAAGAATTCCAAGACAATTTCATCTACTTTACTAAACATCCAAACTCATGTGATGGGATAATTATTAAATTTGGACAGGACATTAACCTAGTCTAAGAGTTGGGTCATTTGGTCATTGGCTCAACTAATGGCTTATCAGTCGAACCACATTATTAAATAAAAATATTATATATTAAAATAACTTTGAGAAGCCATAAAATAAATATGAAAGTTGGAAAAATAAGCATGTCTAAATTAAGTCTATATACAAGCCATCTAATATAATTCAAACTCAATGTTTCCCAAGTGACAACACTAAAAAATAAAAAATAAGAGATAAAAGAATGTCGAAATTGTGGCCAAGTCCTTAATATATAATTTTATAAAAAGAGTCTTTACTATTTTTTTTTTTTTTTTTACAACACATTTCTTAAAATTCTAGGAATAAAAGCATATCCCAACCTTCAAAAAGTCACATTTTACATTTACATATTAAAAACCATATATGAATATATTTTCATAAATATGTTATATGTTCATGATTAAAAATCATATTTGAAATTTCCTTTAAAAAAATATTTCATTTTCATATAAAAAAATTAGATCTGGAAATTCACTTTCAAAATCATTCTCTTTTGCATATCAAAAACCAGATCTGAATCTATTTTCCTAATAAAAAATCAGATCTAATATTTTTTATATATAAAATATATTTCTTTCAAAAAAAATAACAATTAACAACAATAGTAAAAACGAGAGCAACAACAAATGACAGAAATATAAAAATAGCATTATGAGATTGACGATCATATCAATGTAATAATATAGTAGGATGATTAGTATATTACTTGGAAAATTATGGTGTTTCATTCTTCCTATTTAGAAACCACTGTCTCTCTGCTTTATAATTGTACAGCTAAGAGCCTAACAGTAAATAAAAAATAACAAATAATAAAAAATAAATAAATAGAAGAATTGGATTCGCACCTGAAAATTTCCCATGTAATATAGAAATAGTAACAAGCCAAAGATAGTAATGCAAAGTACAAAGCAGTTTTCCCATACATCGTTACTTATTTGGAGGTTTGAACCAAAAGAACTGCAAAAGTGGCACAACTATAATGTATGAGATGCTAATCTTGAAAATTTATAACTACAATGAATTTACAAAATTTTATAGGGAATGAATAAGTTTAGAGAATATATATATATGCGTGTGTGTGTGCGGGCGCACACGTGCGCACATAGGTTTTAGGCCCTCCAATCCTAACATGCAAGACGTAGAGTACTGACAATGCTTTTGGCAATCAGAGAAGTCCTGAGCCACTTTGCTGATACTCATCTACCAGGGTAACAGTTTTAACATCAAGTATAGAGGTCTGTATGTTGAGCACGAAATCCAAGTCTCCATAGTGGCTAAATGCTATGGTATAAACCACCGAGGAAACTAATGGTAACTCTTTTAGTCCGTAATGTAAGCAAAAAACAAATTTAATGCATTGAAATAGCTTAATATGGATCTTCCCCCCCCCCCCCCAAAAAAAAAAGGCTTAATATGGAATTGTACACAAACCTCAGATTTCGCATGCCCCAACAGAAACAGTAGAATATTTTTTGTGGAATATTTTTGGACTCTAAGATATCAGACTGATGAGCATCGAGATATACTCCAAAATCAAAGAGCCCCGCATTTGGCATATTTTTAGGGCAAAAATCATCTAAAACAGAGTGATAGCCAAAGTTGTGGTCGCAGTAATAAAAAGAATTTCGGACACATCCACCATGATTTTCACACGCCATGTACCAGCAAGCCACAGTTCGTTGAATAGAGAAACAATACCAAAAGGCTCCTAATACCTAAAAGACAAGCAAATCATTTAACATCAGTAAATTTTGTAGATATCAAAACCAAATGTAATAACTATTTCAACTAAAATGATAATAATTAAAAGAAAAAAAAGAAAAGAAGAGAAGAGAATTCAAAAGATATGAAACTACTTAATTTAGTTAAAAGATTTTAAAAAGGAAAGAAGTAATACACTGAATTCCAGTATTAATGCCAAGTTTACTTAATTAGCCAATTATGCTCGAGTAATATTGTTTGTGATTTATCACAATATGCAACCATATCGCAAAATAACGAATTGTAGAAAATAAATAACATTGACAATATAGTTACAAAGAAAAAACCCTATATACAAAAAACTCTCTGGGAGTTTACTACCAACCCTGAAGGAAATAGAGCCACTATAATAGAATGAAAGTTTTAAAATATGCTTCGCCATAAATCTATTGCTACCTCACGTAGTACTTAGTTACATGACTATACTCAACTCCATGACCATTGACTCTTCTATCATGAACTCTATTTCACATGAATGTTCAGCTTGCAAATTCAAGAACCTCTTGAAGATTCTTCATAGCAACTTGACTGTGTTCTGATTGCAGCAACTTCAACTTGATCACCAAGTCTCGAATCCTTGATCGCTGGGTGATGCTTTGAGAGGAATTGGTTAACCCTAACCCTAGATATACAATCCATAGCTCTCCAAAAGTCTAAGTTCATGTCCTCTAGGTTTTCTTTTTATACCTTGGCTATGGGGTCAAAGCTTGGATGGCTGATTAAGCTAAATTAGGACTCTATATGCAGGATTCTTGATCGATCAAATTTAGAAAGCTATTTGTCAACATCTCAATTGATCGATTATGTGTAGACTAGGTATTGAGATTTCAAACCTTGTAGATCTTCATTAGTTGTCCAGGGCACATGTCTTGGACTGTAAATACATCTCAAAGATACTAACAAGTGTATACACCCCATTTTAAACCTCTCATTTAACTTCACTTGCATTACATTTACATATGATCACCATCTCATTTCTCCAAGGCAAGACTATGATTTTGACCATTTGATCTCTAAATACTTTTCAAAAAACAAATCTTGAGGTTACAAAAATCAAAACGACAGTTCATGAGCATTAATTGGACCACCAGATTAAAATATATATATATATATATATATAAAATAAAATAAAAAAATAAAAACAGTTTAAAGGTAAAGTGCACTTCAACGTTGGTAAAAGCGTCAAGCACACTTAAGCGCATAAGCCTCTTGGAGCCTAAGCACAAAAAGCGCACTTGATTGAAGTGAAGCGCACAATTTTCAAATATAATATTTCATAACTTCTAATAGAAATATTCATAACATATTATAAAAAAAATAAGGACAAAGTTTAGCTAAAAAAGATTAACATTACTATATATTTTGAAAATCTAACAATTGGATTGCATGTTCTTTATACTCTTAATACACATGTCAAATTTGTGCCAATTGGATATTATTTACTATATGATTTATAAGCTTATATTTTATGCATAATTTTAAATTATAAAAACTTGTAATTTAAACAATTTATTGATGACATAACTATTAATCTTTAATTTTCTAGAAATTTTGCAAGCAAGGAGGGTGTAAGAAGAAAATATAATCCAATTATGGATTTGTCAAAATTTAACTCCAATTTTGTAGCTAAACTTTTTCCAAAAAATAATAATAGCCCAAAATTTCTATTTTTTACCTATTAGGGAAGTCAATTGTATAATGTTTGTAAATTCAATTTTTACCTAAGTTATTTCAATTCTTAAAATTTTTATATAGTAAATTGAAAACAATTATCAATGGTCAATATCATAATAATCTAGTCATAGAAAGTTTTATACATAATATTTTTTATATTTCTCTTGTGCTTTATAAAAGTACATAACCATGATAGTTATAATCAAACGATGTATGTGGTTCAATCAACATACATCTAGAAGTCAAAGATCAAAAAGCACAAGAATTGTAAATTAACCTATCTTATGACACATAAATAAAAAAATAATCTGTGTAACACAACACCCTAAAGATAATAGTTGTGTAGTAAATAATTGGTCCATGTTATTTCTTTCAAGATCAAACAATTAATTTTGATGATCCATATCTTTTTTAGCAATAAAATAAAATAAAAACGTGCCTATGTGTGCTTTATTCTTCTTCAAAAAGCTCCAAAAAAACATGCACAAGGCTTGCTTCATTAAATGATCCATTTTTTGGCCTCGCAAAGCTTTGAGAGATTGGGGCTTCAAGCTTTGAGCATAGGCGCACTTTTAACAACAATGGACTTTAACCCATCTCTCTCTCTCTCTCTCAAAAAGAGAGAGAGAGAGATGGGTTCAACACTTGCATACTTGCCAAGATTAAAGTTAATGAATATGAAATTTCTACACAATCAAACTTACATGGCCGGCAATGATGTATAGAAAGAAATCCAGTGGACCTAGAACCCATCGCCTTTCACCAAGTATCTCATGATTTGATCCCAGATCCTTCCTTGGCAGGTAAATTTGAAAAACTCTTGGCCAATATTGGAAGAAAATAAAAATGTTTAAGATCTGTAATGTTTTTAAAGATTTCATGGCTCTCACGTCTAAGAGTATGCATAACATTACCACCTGAACAAATTACAAGTAGTTCCATGATTAGAGGCGCCGAATAAAATCTAATTATGTGTAGGACAATGTTAATTCAAAGAAGATAGTATGGGTGTATAAGAAATTGCATCAAATTTCTGCTTTAAACTTATATTTCTGCTTTAAACTTATAATTATTCTATTTGAACCCTTTTGTTGTGGAAGAAAAATGTTTTATTTGTCATAGAAATAATTTAGTTTTCCTTATAAAAGAATTAGTATTATTTGTCCATTAAAAATTAGGTGTTATAGCCATATGTAGGCACCACAATTAATAAGTAATTAAGAATTAAATATATGCAAAAAAAAAAAGTGATTATGTTTAGAGGTTGACAGATATCTTATTGGTTTTGTGGTCAAAAGATAAAGGTGCATGATTTTTTGTTTATTTTTGTGGTCAAAAGATACAGATATCATATTTTTGTACGTTGGTGTAATTCGAATTAAAACAAACTTATAATGTGTTAGAGCAGTATCTAGGCACTGCTATTAATAAGTAATAAAAGAATTGAAACATATGCAAAAAATGTGACTGTGTTTGGAGGTTGATAGATATCTTATTGGATTTTTGGTCGAAAGATACAGGAGCGTGATTTTTTGTTTATTTGTATGGGTGAACACATTGAGTATTGTTTGGGTCATATTTTTGTATTTTGGCATAATTTGAATCAAAACACACTTTTTATGTATTTGAGTCAGAGTTTAAGTGTGTTCATATTCATAAACAAACAGAATATATTGAAGACACAAGAAACTACTATAGAACTGCTGAATCTGCTACCTCGATATCAAGCTCGGCTCCACTGCAATGGCTTGTAGGTACGACAAAATTGCTTTCCTTAGATACTATTTTCCCTCAAGTAGCTAAAGGGTTATTGTAAACTTGACCCCAACATACAACCAATCCTATTGGGTTTTACAAATTGCAACTTTGGAGAATACCTAGTGTTTCTAAAATTTTTTGTTAGGGAGAATAATGAGAGTTTATACATTATATATAGACCTTGAAAATTCAGAAATAAAATGTTATAAGGGCTAAAAAAATGGTAAAAACAATCTCCAAATATTCATAAATGTTTAAATATGAAATGGTGCAACTCTTGGCAATAACTTTGTAAAAAAAAATTGCATAATCTCATAAGACATTTGGTCAATGAGTTTCTATCGAGTTTCAGACAAAAACTCTCGTAAGATATTTGTTAGATGTTCAATCATTCGAAAACACAATTCAATCAACTCAACATCTATCCAAACATTATAAATGCATTTTCCACTTGATTTTCGATCATTTCTTTCACACTATCTCTTCTAAAGAGATAATAACACTTTTCAACTTGCAAAGTGGAATCAAACGACATTATTCCACTACCAAAGTGGGATCAAACTTGTACTACAACTTATTTAGATATACAAAATATCCAAAGAAAAATTGGAATTTGGATTCTAGGTTGTTGCTAAATTTTATGCTTTCAGCTGCTCAGGAAGTGACTGGCTGCTCCTTCAACGCAGAGTGGATTCTAGGGGGAAGGGCAAGGAATTCGAACAAACAGGGGGCAAGGAAATAGTTCTTGGCTAATCTATTTGAAGCTTCCATTGAATTTGAACAAACAAGGGGCAAGGAAATAGTCTGTTGTGTGTTATATCTATTAACTGACTCTTTTTCCCAATAAAATATTTGAGAATTTGTTATGAGCTTAATAAGATTTAGGTTAATTTGTGTTTTTTAAAGGATTGTGAGTGCATTGATATTTGTAAGTTCGTAAGTGGGGTCTATAAAAATTTATCAAATGTGTAATACTTATCATTGATAATAAATGTTAACTGTTGTTGTATGTGAATGAAAACATGTGATTTGTTGAACTATGCTACATTTTTGTGTCGTTAAATTTCCGTTTACATGAATGTGCTTTTGTTAGTCCCAAACAACAAGAAGATGTGAAAAATGTATTTTGCAACCAAGAATTTAGCTTTAGTCTACTTCATTACCTGTGGGATGGGAAGAAAAACTAAAATGTCAAATAGAAGGTGTTGATGCAAGAAATATTTTCTGAGATCTGCATAAAGGAACCAGGATTTTAGTTTTCGCGGAGCCAAATTATAAATAATTAATTTTTTAATTAAGAATTAAATATATACTTAGGGCCCTTTTGAGAACAGCTTATTTAGCTAAAGCTAAGAACTTTTTGCTGAAAGTGTAGAAAAAAAAAGTTGAAAAATAAACTGAATAATACAATAAGACCCATAAATAGTATCAAAAAGTACAGTAAGACCCATGAATAATAGCTAAAATTGCAAATAAACTGAAAATTTCAGCTCATTCCAAACAATCTCTTAGAGTGTGTTTGGGACTAGCTTATAAGCTAGCTTTTTGTTTTTTAGTTTTTTTTTTTTTTTTTTTGGTAAAACTTTTTAAAACTTTTTTTTTTCCTTACTTTTTTAAAGTACAAGTATACTTTAACACATTTTCTGCAAAAAATTAAATAAGTTGTTCCCAAACAACACTAAAATGCAAAATGCCAACTTATAAGCTAGTCCCAAATACACATAAGATGCATTACTAAATACTATGAAAAAAATAAAACTAGTATCAATTCAATATAACAATAAATAAACAAACGAAAAGACATATAATTATTATTCAATGCATTTCAATCAGTCATTTATCAAAAAGAAAAATAATTATTACTCAATGCATTTCAATCAATCATTTATCAAAAAGAATTTTGACGCTCTTTTAAATACAGGAAATCATTTATGATATAATTGATTCTATATTAAACTCAGGGTAATTTACCTTTCAATGAACAAAATCAAGTAGTCCTTTAAACAATCATATTCCACAAGAATAACTAGTAAGCATAATTACAATCACTTATAAACAAGTAGGTAGATCTTTATCTTTAAATCACTATCAACCATTTGGTACCATTCAAAAAGAAATGGTGAATAATTTTTATAAAAAAAAAAATTATATATATGTGCATGTACTTCAAATTTACTACCATTACATCAAAATTTTGAAGAAGAAAAAAACATACACGTGGACACCTGTACATGCAACATATATAAATCAAGAAAGCAACTTAGAATAAATATTTAGTAAAAAAACTAGGGGGTGTAGTTTGGATTGTTGATATCATTATTTTTTTCTTATGTTGTTATTATTATTTAACTAGGTTCATTTTATTTATTTATTTATTTTTATTGGAGAGATATTAGGTAGATTACAATTTAGATAGCATGTAATTATGTTCATATTTACCTTTAACAGGTGTTGAGTGGGAGGAGTCGATTGGGCCAGTGGGGGCCATGGTCTCCATTTGTCCTGACGCGGCTCCTTTTCTTTCTGTGTGTAACTTATTTTTTAATTTTCTTCTATATTTCCGAAATAGGTTGCCTAAAAACCCAGTATGAAATCGCAGCACTAGGTAACTGATATCAAGGAAAGATCGCGAAACTATAGCTGTGATCCCCAACTTTCTGTCTATCTCAACGCATTTCTTGTATTCATTGATCATGAGACCATACAAGAACAAGGGTTCCAGTGATAATGCGATCATGCGCACCAATATAATTAATATATTCCAATCCCATGGAAATGCAACTTTGCCAACCTTGGGAGCCTGCTCTTCAGTATCACTTATCCTAAACAAAAGCATGGCAAACATAAAATTAGTTTATATGACTGTTATCTTATGTACGATGAAGAAGAACCCCAAAAATACAAAACCATAAATTCCCCCCTTCCCCACGGGCAGTTTTCTTAATGGCTTTTCAGTGGAATGTCAATATTGGAGAGCCCAACTCTAACTAGTAGAAGTAACTAAATCTATTCATCTATTCGATTCGATGGTGGTGTGAAATGAGAAAGGAGAAGCTAGAGTCCATTTAAAATATTTGACCATGGTGCCCATAGTTTTAAAAAATGGTATGGTCAAAGTATCAGAATAGAAAATTGTTCTCAGTTTTATGGTCGGACCAAAGTCAAATCAATGGTCGAACCAATGATGACATAAATAAATAATTAATTAATTAATAATTATAAAATTATATAAATAAATAATTTTATAACTGTTCATTGTAACTAAAAAAATTGAATAATAGTAAAACATTAAACTAATGTATGTAAGCTCAAAAAAAAATTTTAATCTTTAAACACTAAAAACTGTAAGCCCCAAAAAGAAAGGTGTGTTTGGTAGGAGTTTTTTTATTAAGAATGTTTGATTCACAATTCTCAATTTAGGGTGTTTAAAACATGTACTTTCAAAATTCATCTATACTAGTTTTTAGTTTTCAATTAACGTTGTTGAATGGTCTTTTTATAAATAAGTTAACAATTGTGGGGCCCATTGACAAGACCAAACTCTTTCTTTTTTCTTTCTTTTCTCCCACAGCCCACCACTTTGTCCTTCTCTCTTCTCTTATTCTTTCTTTTCCTCTCTCCTTAAATAAAATAGTATTTTTTATCACTTTTTAAAAAAAAACACATATACATACTAAACACAATTATATTTTTTCATATTTTAAAATATGTTATTTGAAACATGGTACTAAACACATTTTGCATTGTGAGTACTTTAAACACATGTTTTCACAATATTTTTAAACCACAGTTTTCACATCATTTTGAACAATAATATTTAAACATTACTACCAAACATACCCTAACTTACCAACTTTTGGACACCACTTCACAAAATAATAACAATAATAAAAACATATAAAGGAAGCCACAACCCCAAAACCCACTACAAAGTATTTTAGTTATTTTTTGATCTTTCAAATAACAAAAAGTAAGTGCACCAATAAGTAACAATATCATTGCCCACTTGGTATTTTTTCCGGCCACATATCCTACACTTAAGCATTAGTATTGGTGTAGGCATTTTGCTAAAATGCTAAATTTACCATCAAAATATAGCAAAAGTGGGCTGCATCAATGGGACCTATAAATAATATCCAAAAATGCAGTGGGACCCATAAATAATAGCAAAAATAATCTAAAAGTGTAGATAAGCTGAATTTTTCAGCTTATCCCAAATGGATGCCTAGTAGTAACCAATTTAGAAATATGTTAGACTAGTAAAAAGAGACAAGTGTTATTGTTAGAACATAAAAAGAGGCGAAAAAGAATAATAATTAACTAAATATGATTAATTAATTTGAAAGGATTTATAGTATTTTGAATAGATATTAAAGACAATAGATGAGGTAAAAAAAAATAAAAATTTGATGTCAAGGGCTAAGGAAACTAACCTCGTACCATTCCCTAGCTGATGTGAACGAGAATTCATAACTAAAGCTTATCAAGGAAACGACGTCCAAAATAAAGAATCAGCCTCTAAACTATGTGTAGGCCCAGCCAACTTAAACAGGAAAATCTGAATTAATCTTGATCCCTGGAGAAATGGGAAACAGATTAGACAAATAAGGCAAATTTCTTTTTATTTTTCTTATGTTTTTTTCTCGAGAGAAGCAAAAGATTTTCACCAAATGGTGTAACTAGCGTGTGAAGTGTGAGAAGGTGGAGCAATGCATAAAGTGGCAGAAGTTGGCTTTGTAATGGGATTTTAAGAGTTCTCAGAGGCAGATGCAAGTAATAATAAGCAAGAGCAAATCCTGGCTGCTAATGTTGTCTAGTACTAGCGTGTGGAGTGTGAGAGCCATTCACAATGGTCAATACTTCAAGACTATTGAGTCAATAGTCTTCTAATGTTGTCCCATTTCAGCAAGTCTTTGTTTTTTTTTTTTTTTTTTATAATAAAAGAAGACCCGGTCAACTCCATCTGCTCAGACTAATAGCGTGTGTAGTGTGGACCATGGTCCGTGGACAATGGTCTAGTCTTTCTTTAGCATTGTCTTCTTCTCCAACCAATAAGAACTCAATTTTAAACTTCGTGTTTTACAGCTTGATTTAACTCACCCTCAAAAACAGGCCAACTTGAATGTATTTTTGCAAGATTGCAACTTTATTTTATTTTATTGCTTTTCATTACATAGGTAGGCACTAAGCAGTAGCAAGTACGAGTCAATTGGTTATAAAGTACCGCAACCTAATTCAACAACTTTTGATTTGATTTTAAAATCCCAAACTATTTCACAATTTGTTGCTACAACTTTAATGAGGTAAATTATGAGTAATTATAAAATAAATCTACAAAATTAATAAAAATATTTTATAAATTTTTTTATATGAGAACATTTTTTCAAAAAAAATCTTATTATTTTAGATAATTACGTAGTTAATGGCAATATTTTAATAGAATTAGTGAAAGCAAGGCCAGCCTTAAGCATATATAAGTTAAGTGATGCAATATCCTAAGCCCCCAAATAAAATAAGGTCCCCAATTTTAACTAATACAATATAATATTTTTTATTTTAATTTAGAAAAAAAATTTAAGTCCTTTCATTGGTCAATAAAATGCATCAAAAAGGCCTCACTGTATCCCAAAATACAGAAAATTAAAAAGGAAAAAAAAAATTAGTCAAAATTTGGCTAACAAATTCATTAACTCATTCTTGAAATCCGCTAAAATCACATTTAATACCAAACAAATTCGCTAATAATACAACGTAAATATCTTAAAATATGCTTAAATAGAGATTATAAATCTCTTTAAAAAAAAAAAAAAAAAAGACAAAAAAAAAAAAAAAAATCTCTCTCTCACGCTCATACCCATATTGCCATGCAATCAAGAAATCTCCACTACAAAGGATGAAACAATTAAGATTTCTAGAAGTTTATTCTCAGATGAAATTGATAGCTCAAAACATTTCTTCATCCCTCTGTTCTCTGAGTACAAATAAAATACTCAGAAATCACACTAAAGCATCACATATATGAACTTCATCACAAAAAAGTGGTTCAATTCTTTTCCCATTTACCTAAAAAAATAAACTACCATTGTTTCTTGGATTGAGTATGGGATGGGAGGCCAATACATCCACTATCATAGCGTAGCAGGTGTGTCAGTGAATACTGTATTACTTTATATGGAGTCCTTACACCTTATCAAGTAGTAGTTTTTTTAAGCTTGATAAGGTGTCACTTACACCTTATCAAGTAGTAGTTTTTTAAAGCTTTCATTACACTTATAACTCCTCACAAACCCAACAAAACAACTTAACCAAGCTACAAATTGAGCGCCTGGTGTAGAATACTCCTCCAACCCATAATACATCGCTTGGGTGGAGAGCACTTGCCATCTTTATTGTTAAAATAGCTATCTAAAAAGCTTGATCTCAAGGTTTTGAATAAAGTTTCTATATTGACATTGATATTCTAGAACAATCAACAATTTATATACTGTACTTCGACGTTCTAAAGCATTCTAAACATCATTAATTATTAGTTTAACAGATTCAACCAGAGCAACAAAAGATATTAATTCAATCCCCTAAATTACAACATCATGCTCCTCCCCTTCTTGGCACAAAACTAATCAAGACTGTAAAGAATTAAAATTTTCACTTTTAATTAATAAGTAAATTTTGAAATGTCAAGGTTTGGGTAATGTGCTTCATACGCATATCTTTCCACACAATGTTACTCAGTTTCTCTCAAATCTAGGAGAGGTATCATATTTACAACCACAAAAAAAAGCCCAGAGAGCCCAGATCATGTCAAATTACTGTAACTTAAAGTATTTTCTAAATGATGTATGTATAGGGCAAAACTTAAGTATAGTATTTAGGTGTTTTTCCTTAGGTTTCATTTTTAAAATTCAGTTATGTGGCTACTTAACTAAAAATACACTTTCATCTCATAAGAAATAAACCACATAGCTGAATTTTAAAAAGAGAACCCAAGGAACAACACCTAAGGGACTATATCTAAGTTTTGTCCACACACACACACACACACACACACATATATATATATAGAGAGAGAGAGAGAGATACCTCAAGATCAAGGCAGCGGTAGAACTGCGGGTCACAGGCATCAACAACCATTACAAATTGAAAAGAACAAAATGAAATCAGTATTAACCTAAACTAAATCATATGATTTAAGACGAAGGAAGCAATGTGTTTCATAAAAAGAAATGCAAAAAATAAAGGGAATGCTTGATATGTGTGCAAGGAATACTAACATGAGACTTTAAAAGGGAAATCTATCAGGATTTCATAATTATGTTAGATTGCATGTATCAACATTACAAGCGAATAAAAATTGCTATCAGCCAGTAAGCTCAATGCTCAAAAAAGATAGGTCATTAAGTATGATCACAAACTAAAACTTAGAGAAAACATACTATGACCGCAAGGTCCACAAACTAAAACTTCAAGAAAACATACTCCAAACATGCATTAAAGCAGTTACTGCCAAATATAATCACCAAATGCCTACAAGAATCTTAAGTGAAACAAAACAAGTCTTACAATCACAGGCGATGACACCTAATCTTCAATATTTAGGCATGTTTGTTAAATTAATTATATGATAAGTAGAATTCTAGCGTGTTTATAAAAAAAATTACTGCCTGGATAATAATGCTGAAGGCAAACAAACATCTCAGGTGAACAAGAGTAAAAAAAGAATCAAAATCATATGCCTTAGCCTATGAGATATTTTTATGCAAAGAGCAATAATTTCCGAAAATAACGGTGGTTTAGAAATATCATTACAATTACACTCCTAAATATATGTCAAAACAATGAAATATCTTCATTCCTAATATTTAATTAAGTCAATTTAAGAATGAAATATTTCTGTTAACAGCTTGTATTAACTTTTGACATCCCAATCGTTTAGAAAGCAGCAGTGTTTAGAGCCAATTAGAAGTCTCATTTACTGTGAGAGCTGATTATATGATAATAGTAGGTAAACCCAAAACTAATTTGTGCTGTACGAAATTTTCCTATCTTTCCAGGATACTTCTACAGCCATTTAATAGACCAAGAAGATATGGCCAGACAAATGCAATAATTTTTTTCAATTGGTCTCTTTGTAAAATCTCTCTGTTTTAATACAAATATTTAATGCCTATAAAAAGAACATGAGTAAACAAGGCCAAACATGAAACCAACAAATGGCATGAGCATTCAAAATCCCCAAATTATAAACCATTTTGAAAAAACAATATATAGAAAATAAAAAAAAAATAAAAAGCAAAACTAACCAGGTAGATTGAAGCCAGTTTCCTACCCCTACATTACATCTTGTTATCAAGGGTACTTCAAAGCCATCCATATCCCATATATGGGGCAATGTCATAATATACAATTGTTTACTAAAGCGACGGTCTTTACGAAGTTACTAGTCTAAGCTTACATGGTTTTTAATTGAGTAAATCCCTTCCGGCTTCATCATTATCTGGAGTTCCAATTTTCATGCCAATTTACAGAATTACTCCTTCAGATGTCTAGTACTTGCCATAACAATTTCAAAGTCAAAGAATAAAGCCATTATTTATTAAATTCATATAAGCCAATATACTCAAATCTGCCTGAACAGAATTTCAGTCAACTTAGAAATTGCACCATTATTTCTATATGCATCCAATTGCTGTGAGACCAATTCCATTATAAAAATGTATATTAGCTTTCATAAGAACTGCCCCTAGCATCCAAATTCACAGAATAGGATTTAATCGAACATTTTCATGTTGAGAACACAGAATCTGTCATAGTGGCAGAGTTAACACCTTTACACAAAATCATAAAATAATTTTATATTGTCTTATTATCATCTGGGGATTTTTATACACTCATTAGACATGTCAAACAACACTTATAAACAATCATTTCACCATTTATAACAAAATGAATTATAACAAGAATCCCAGAGGTATTTAGTAATCAAAGTTGAAACAATAAACACACTAAGAATTTTGTTTTTGGCAAAGTTTCACCATGACTGTGAGGTTATCAAAATCTGCTTCTTAATGTATTTTATGTAGTATTTTCATCCGTACTACATTAGTGAAACTTTTACTTGGCAAGACAAGTATTAGCTGCATGAGCAGTTGTTCAGTAACAAGCAATATATCATAAACTTAAAAAGAGCACATGTATAGCATACCAGCACGCCATCTTTTGAGCACTCAAATAATAAATTCCAGCCAACCTAATACTAGAAATTTTAAAACCATTCAACACTTATGCTACCAAATACCAATAAGATGGCATCAGCTACAATGTTGGGCATTATCAATTTAAACCAGTAGGGTTTTGCACTACCAATATCCTCATGCATCATTCAGGTGTCATTTAAAAATTATTCATGTTTAAAGTTGTATTGCTCTGTTTAATTGCTAAAATGAGATATTTTCACTACAAAACTTTGGAAGTTAATCAAGATTGATTTCGTCTGCTTTCTTACCATATCTTAGCATCCAAATGTGGTATAACCTCTAAGCTATATAGAAACGATGCAAGATCTTTATCCAACCTATTTAAATTATCCATAAAATTTAACTCAGACAAATGTCAAGCATGTGGAGTTCACTTTAAAGAACAGAGAAATAATACCAAGAAAATAAATGATCTTCTCAGCTAATGGCATGACAATTAGAGATCATAGTATCATACTCATGAAAAGCAAAGGAGAGGCAAACCCCAAGAATTAATATTTCCTTTTTGTAAGTTTAGAGAAAAAATAACAGCAAAGCTATAGTTCATTGCTTTGTTAAATCTCAAGAACAACTAAGTTTTGGATGTTAATTACCAGGAAGGTGCATCTCACATATTAAAAAAATCAAAATTAAAATTCACTTAAGCTACCAACGACAGTAAAAAGTAAGTGTACAATCAAAACCATTTAGGCCACTTAACCATCAGTAAGTAGTTAATGCTTCCATAGCCAAAATCGAAACACCCACAAAAAGAAGCAAATATGAATAGTATGTACCAGCACAAATCTAACATTATAACCCATCTTCTTCATTTGGTTATGAGTGAGTAAATACCATGAAGGAAACAACCACAAAAAGAAAAATAAAACATAAGACAAATTCAATTCATCTCCTTTTCATCCATTTTCAGGGCAACCAAATAAAAATTAAAGCTGAAGTTTCTTAGAATCTCATATTTGTAACCAAAAAGTACAAGATTGAGAAGTTAAACCACAAATCAAAAGTTTTAATATAAATCAGATAATCATGTAGGTTACAAATCTTTCAGAAGATTTAACTTTTAGCACCATAATAACCACCACCAACCCCCACCCCCCAAAAAAAAAATTAATAATAAATAACAAACAAACAAACAAACAAAAACAATATCTCATATATAAAAACTTTCAAAAGGCCAAAAAATTTAATAATTAAACTCAGAAATTATTAAAACTAAGCACCACCCCCCCCCCCGCCCCCCCCCCCAACACACACACACACGTGACTACAAAACAAAGAAAAATAAGAGATAAGAGGGGAAAAAAACAATTAAATATCTTCACAGTTGTTAAGGTGATAACCTGGTGATCAACCTTGTATACCATATTGCCATCCATGTCCCCATGTAAACTACTACCATGGTGATTTTGAAAGGACGTTTAGAATTAATTCATGCTGCCTATACACCCTTCCCCACATTGCTTCAATTTCGTCTATTATTTTTCTTTTAAAAAAACCGGATATCTAATAAGTGACACTGAATGTATACATTTATAAGTTATATAATGACTTATGGGGAAATAGAACTAAACAAAATTTGAAACAGGTACATTTATAATAAAATAAAATTAAAAAAAAAAGGTGAAATAGGTCTAAATGGTATTATAACTTGTTTAATAGGTACTATATAGTTTTATTCAAACATTAATAATACAAAAAACACAAACCCAGATGTTTATATATCAAGATTCATTATAAATGAGTGAATTTGGGACCTAAACTCGGTGAGAACACCAAGCTCACCATACTTCTTATTGAAATATGAGTTGTATAGATAGCAAGAGTATAAATATCAGTTAAGGAATTAAGTGGTTAGATGGCTCTGAAATACCTTAGGACCCATGGTGACCACTATTATCCCAACACCTATACAGGCTTGTAACCAACAGGTGCAAAAATGCCAAGTAACACCAGTTGCTCTTAGAGGCCTTTCGTCAAACACCTAGCAGATATAACAAAGAAATAGACCTTGGTTCATCTACAGGTGCTGTAATAGAGGGAAGCATAATTTTCAGCACCTAAAAGATATTTAGAATAATGGAATCTACTATTTAGAAACATATTGATACATCAAAGTTATGAGTGATTGTATACCATGAAGGAAACAACCACGAAAGGAAAAATAAACATAAGACTCAAATTCAATTCATCTCCTTTTCGTTCATTTTCAGAGCAACAAAACAGAAATTAAAGCTGAAATTTTTCTTAGAATCTCACATTTGTAACCAAAAAACATGAGATTGAGAAGATAAACCACAATTCCAAAGATTTAACATAAGTCAGATAATCATGTAGGTTACAAATCTTTCAAAAGATTTAACTTTTAGCACTTTAATATGCAGCACCCCCCCCCCCCCCAAAAAAAAAAAAAAATTCTCAAATATGAAGACTTCCAAAAGGCCAAAAAATTTAATAATTAAACTCAAATTATTGAAACTAGGCCGTGTGTGTGTGTGTGAGACTATAAAATAGAGAAAAATAAGAGATAAGAGTGGCTACCATTTATAAAGCATAAGATGAAACATACAAATGGATATACCAACGTAGTATCGCATTAGACATGCCACCATTGGAACTTCAATTTTAGTAGCCTTGTCATATGGCTTTCCATTGTCCCAAGTCTCAACCGCAGCAAGTTCATCATTGGGTTCTCACAACACCTAAACCAAATATCAAAACTAATTATTATCAAATCTAGCTTAGCATAACTTACACATGCATCTCACAGCCTACCTCTTAAATCAAGAAAAGCCTAATCCCACCTCAAGGAGGTTTCCCAAACATTAAAAAAAATAAAAATAAAAGTAAAAAGGAGGAGATTTCCCAAACATAAGATACATATATCAAACAACATGAAACTTATCAAAAAAAAACATATATCAAACAACATGAAGTGCCAAACTATGGAGAAACCATTATTTTTATGTTCACATTCATATCATGTCAAACAAAGCTGAAATCAATTCAGAATGTGTTTGAGTTTGGAAGCAATATTGCATGCATATACATAAGATCCTTAGGTTCCAAAAAGGGCACAATGGAGACATATTAGAGTCAAGTTCATTGGTTTTAAGAATCACTTCGGAATTATGACTTGTCTAGCAAAGCTAGCTTAATGAACCATACTGAAAACAAGCTTTTGTCATATAAATCAAATGACAGTCTTAAGGAGCCTTTTACTTGAGTTTCTTACATGCATTAACATACTTAGTTAAATACATTCAAGGGCTGGACAGCCATACAACTTAAGGGAAGAAAACACAAAACAACAACTATGACAACGAAATACAACCAATTTCCAAGATAGCTACTTAAGGCTTCTTAAATCAATTCTTTGGGCAGACCCATACAATTTAGGGCTTTCATAAAACATGAAACACATACTTGGACACAAGAAATTGCTTAAAAAAAAAAGTACAACCATGTCTTACGCTGTAGCATGATTATACAATAAACATCTACAGCCATGATCAACAAATTTTGCAAAAGTTGTTACAATGAGTCATTAACAAGGCATAAGGTTAAGATTTACATTAGCACAACTCCAGGGATTTAAGATGTTCAATACAAAGAGGTTAAGGTGCTGAACCATTTATTAGAAACAAGGTACATCACAAAGAGAGCTTAAAAATACCATCATGAACACAAGTTGTCACATGCGCATAATTATTGAATCAAGGGCAAGAACAACATGAAATTGACTTAGGATCATGGAATTAACTCAAGAAATGTATTAGTAATATAAAAACCATACTATATTGAATCCACATAAAGAGCTATGTACAGCCAAGGGGAAATACTACTTACACAACTAAATTTAGAAACGGAATAGGTAGAATAGATAAGTCTTACACCAAAATTTCTTTATTTCTCATTTATTTTAGCTCATGCACTTGTTCTCTCATATGTTGGCTGCCTAAAAGTAAAGCCCCAAATGCCATGTCTGTGCTTTCCAGAAATAGATTCATCCTTTACAAAAGCTACACAGTGCTATGTTCTCTCGTATGTTGGCTGCCTAAAAGTTAATAATTTCTCTTGTTACCATGAAATTCAATTGTGCGAATGTATACATCCTAAGTTATGGATCATCGTAAGAACTAAAAACATCAAAATTAACTTAAGCTACCAACAACAAAAGTTAAAAATAAGTGTACAATCAAAACCATTCAGGCCACATAAGTAGTTAATGCTTCCATAGCCAAAATCCAAACACCTACAAACAGAAGCAAATATGAAAAGTATGTACCAGCACAAATCTAACATTATAAGCCATCTTCTTCATTTGGTTACGAGTGATTGAATACGATGAAGGAAACATCCACAAAAGGAAAAATAAAACACAAGACACAAATTCAATTTCATCTGCCTTTTCATCCATCTTCAGAGCAACCAAATAGAAATTAAAGCTGCAAATTTTCATAGAATCTCACATTTGTAACCAAAATTCAAAAGATTAGTATTGAAGATTAATCAACCCAACTTATTGGCAACTTGAATAAGATTTGAAACTCCCACCATGATGTCAATCACTAGTATTTTAGAACTTTTTACACACATTTTCAACCCAACCCTTTTGCTCAAAAACTCGATCCCACAAAATTATGCTTGAATAAACAGCTCCACACCATTATATATTTTCACCATTCCAATACTCCAATACATTTCACCATCAGAATTATCCAGAGATTCAAAAATGTGGAACTAAAATTTGAATTAAAGCATAGGATGATACATAAAGATTAAGACCCAAAAAGAAATTTAGTCTCTTTCGTCACTCTACTCATTCAAAACCCTGAGCCCCAATTGATAAATCTGTACAAGTATCAAATGCAGGCTGTACTATACAGCCAAGTTAGTCTCCTTCATCGCTCTACTCAGCAAAACGACAGAACGAAAAAAAGCAAAAGACCAGAAAGATATTAATCCAAAAAAAAAATGAGAAAGAGGACTCACCGGAATGAAAGAGAATTCCACGATGTTAAAAGCAGAAGCTTCGCCGGCGAGAGAGACTGATATAGCCCTTACAAAAATTAGAATTACTTTTTTTTTTCTTTTCAAAATTCAAATGCAGGTTGGGTAAAAAACGTAATTGATTAGTCTAAAACAAATAGAGTATAATTTTTTTCGAGAAAAAAAAAAGTATAAATTAATTAAAGGTAAAAAGTTTTTTTTTTTTTTTTTTAGGAATGTTTTCTTTAGACTTAATTATATGGTAAAACCTATTAAACTTAATTATTAGGTAAGACTTTCTTGCATAATTTTTTTTAGAATAAAATTTTAGATGCATTACATTATATTCTCCAATTAAATTTAAACATATAATTGTTCAATATAACCATGATTTTTTTTTTAAGGAAACGTAATGTCCTACATTGAATGTACTATACCTAAGTTTTGCCTTATATTATATGAATTAAATGGTTATATTTTATGTCTTGAAAAATTTGACCCATTATACCACAAATAATTAGTCGTATTGATTCATATTGATTGTAGGTTAAGCATGTCAACCTAAAATTGACTCATTTCTTGGACTAAACACATTTTAGAGGGATGGAATATTTATGTTATAAACCCACCAATTCCTAAAGAGAAATAGATAGGAATTGTTTGTGAATTTACTTAATTTAAAGTTTTTCTCCAATTGACATATCAAGAGAGACAATGCACAAAAACAACAACTTCATTGTTAAATGTGATACAAAGAGGGATTATATTCATTTATTTATAGACATATGACATGCTTAATAGTATTGTCCCACATGGCTCAAGACTATGGTTTATTAGTATTCCATGTGCTTTTACTAATATCACACGTGTTCATAAAAAATGCACATGTGATAAATGTGATTAATGTGCTAGACTACTAACCAAGCTACCATTGCCTATCCAATTGTAACTAACTATTAATTAATTTTTCTAATCTAATTCCACCATTTATATATCATCCATCTAAGTTATTGGGTTCCTAGTATTTCCCTCCCCTTTTAAACACCTTTCCCACAAAGTGGTGTTGCCAAATGTTCATCTTGCTTCTTAATTAAAAGGGATCTTTAAGTGGGACAATTTTTTGGTGGCATCTTGATCACCATGTTGACAAGCGACCTCATGTACATTAAAGTTATTTATTCATATATGTTCAAACTATGCTTAAATCCTTTAACATTCAATGGTTCTTCAATCTTCAAGGTCTTGTTAATTCTTTCGACTTTGGATTAATCTTGGATTCTTAAGACCTCGTATGAATTTTGAATCATTGGAATTTTTTGCTCTCGCATATTCAATTCATGGATCATACTTGGATTGCCAATTGTTGAATCGTGGAAACTTTAGTAGAGCCTCCATTGGTGCATCAAGGATTAGTATTTGAAACTGACATTGTATGCTACATACGTATTCCACCAAATTCACATATTGTCTTGATGCCTCCATATATTGAAATCAACATGCCTCTTATTCCATGTAATAAGAGACAATGGAAACCACAAGCAGTGGTGGAATATAGTCAAGAGTATGTGCAAATGTGGCTAGCACTCTCCACAGATTGTTACAAATGGTATTATAGCAAACTTGGTAACACCATGTGGCTCAAGGGAACTATACTACAACATGAACCTTAATGGTTACATTAAGAATTTAAGAGAGTAAGATTATGACATCCCGAATTGGGTGAATTGAATTGTTTGAGTGTGTGTTATGCAAATGTGTACTAAGCCCCACAATGGGTGTTTACTATGTTGATCGTAAGATTATAATAGATTACAAGGAGCTTTTGTCTAGTCCTTTTGGGGTACAAGCACAAATCTGGCTAACGTTTTTTTATTGTTACAAAACAGTAGCATATGATAACGGGTGTGATCAATGTAAGTTGATGAAAATGTGTATGCAAATTGGTTAAGTTCATGCACTAATTCTGATCTATGGTTCATAGATGAGAATTAAATTGAGATAAAAACCATAGGAATAACATATGTACACAAATTGGCAAGGTTATGCTCAAAATGAGTTTTTAAATTTAGTCTAAAGGTAAAATAAATTTAACAACTTTTAAGGTAGGAAGTTGTTATTAGTAAATAAAAAAGTGATGTTAGTAGTGTTCTCACATGTTAATAAAATTTGATAAATAAATTATTATAAACATTGTGGGGACTCCAAATAGATTGGACCCAGAAAAAAGATGGATTTCTAGCCCAATGAGCCCAACAATAAATTTTTAGAGTGTGAGTATAAGAACTAGTTCTATTTCATAGGGAAAGTCATAGTTACAGTATAATAAAGGATGCTTCAAGCTAGCTTTAGGGTAACAACTCTCCTCGGCTGATCTTTAGAGGGTCTCCCTTTCAGTTTTCTCTCTCTTTTCTCCTCCTTTCTTCTAGAAATCCAAAAGTCCTCTTTAATGTCACATGTTTTCATATTATATACTTCATTTTTTTCACATTCCTACCGTACACGTGTAATTTCTATCCTGAGAACGCCTTTCTGTCCCATCTAACACCCCCCGGAACTATTGCTTAGTGGCCATAAAGCTATTTGGTTACTGTTCAGGTATCACCTCCACATTAATGCGGCTAGGGAGTTAGCTAGACAGCATTTAATGTGGAGGTAGCAGTTTTATGAGATATTTGCTATCTTTCCCAGTTCTTCCTGAGATTTATATTCTTCCTCTCGTTCTAATACGACTTTGTGGAGTATCTTGGACAAAGAGATAGTTACCTCTACCACGGACCACGGTGTCTGAGGTGAGTCCTATCCTCGGCTGCATTTTATGCTTTGTATATATTATTTCTCTCACACCACATCTCTGTAGCCATCCTCGGATAAGCAGATGTCCTCGGACTGGGCCTTTGGGCTTTAAACCCATTTCCCCCGATTCCTACATCTTTTTAGATAACAGGCCCCACAAACATTTTTATAAAATTACTTATAAAAAATGGAATTTTTACACAATTATCATGCATGTAGGCATTACTCATGTTTTTACTAAGAGAAAGTCTATAAATACAAAAAAAAAAAAAAAAAAAAAAAAAATCATACACAATGTTCGTTTGGCATTGGTTTAAAAAACCAGATTTTCTTACTATTTAGCTTATTTTTGTTACTATTTATGGGTCTCATTGCACTTTTTGATACTATTCATGGGTTCCACTGTACTATTTCAGTTATCTTTTAGCTTTATTTACAGTACTTTCAGTAAAAAGTTTTTAGTTTCAATAAAAAGTTTTCAGTTTTAGTAAAATAAGTCATTTCCCAACGAACCTATAATGTGATAAATTGTTAGTGAGGTAAAAAGATAATATTAAAGATGGGCCCAAATAAAAGCTGTCCAATTCAACTATTATAAATAATAGTTTAAAATTATTTGAGTATGCAATATTACTTTTTATTTATTAAGAGTTTGTTTGGATTTGCTTATTTTGCTGTAACTGAAATTTTTTTGCTGAAAGTACTATAAATAAAGATAAAAGTTAGTTGAAATAGTACAATAAAACCCATAAATAATACGAAAAAGTACAGTGAAACTCATGAATAATAGTATAAATAATCTAAATAGTATAATAATTAGGTTTTTTTAATTTAAAGTCAAACTCACGCTACTAGTAGCTAAATGGTTATTCCCTGTATATATTTTATTATTATTTTTTATTTTTGGGTTAATCCCAACAACAACTTTGGACAAAACTTTTAATTATGAGACGTGAGTCACGTGACTCAATTGATGGAGACTAGAGATGCTCAGGTTGTTTTGTTAACTTTGTTCATTTCGATGTGGAGTCTTGCAATCACATTTTGATGCTTTTGTTTCTTCTTTTTTTTTCCTCTAATAATGGGATTGTGGTAGCAAAGTACTCATGCATAATAAACCAGCTCCCCACTACCTGAGCTTGTAGACCAACATAGGAGGCTTGGGCTTGGGCTTGGGCACTTAGGTTTAATCATTATTATTATTATTATTATTATTTTAAATTACTTTCAACCTTTAACATCATCACTCTTTTGTGTTTTTCTCCATGAGGATTGAGGCAAGAGGGTGGGAGATAAATCTCTCTCTCTCTCTCTCTCTCTCTCTCTCTCTCTCTAGATCTCTTCAATTCCAACATTATCACTCTTTTGTGTTTATTTTTATCTTTATTATTATTATTATTATTATTATCTTCTTTTTAAAAACTGACTTTTTGATAATTTTTTTTATCAATTAGACGAGAACATGTATTTTTTTGGTCCACTTTTGGGTCAATTAGAAAATCGTAATTATGTTAATATTCACACAAAACATACCCTTATTTTATTTTATTTTATTTTTTTTGTGGAAAAACAATAACTTCATTTCATTTAACTTTGAAAGAAAACATTACAAAGCTTCATTGGCAATTATATCAACAATACAGTTAGGATAGTCTTAATCCATACATTCTCTAAATCAAGTTTTTATTTTTGCATTTCAAGCCATCCAACGAGCAACTTCATTAGCCTGTCTATCACATGTGAGAAGTCCCATTTTCCTACTGCTCTGGCAGCAACTTTTGCATCCTCGATTATAGGACATACATAAAAATTATTAAAATAAAAGAATAAGAAGATATAATATATGTTGATGATGAAGAAAAAAATTTAAATGAGGAAATAATTTCGCAAGATGATGAACATTATAATAACATTGACTTAGATAGAGTTGATTAAACATTAATCAATTTGAATGTGTATGTTATAAACACATGTTAATTTGATTTATTTAGATAGTTTTGTTAAATATTATTTCATAAGTAATAATTAAATTAGTTATTAGTTGAATCTATTTTGAATATATATAAATATGCATTTTATATGTATATCTATAATTTTTTCTATAAATTTTTTTTGGTGTTTATATATCGTACGATACACGATACGATACGATACGATACATTAATAAATTTTTTTAATATTCCTAGCATTAGTTGATAATGTCTATAAGCCTCGTCACATTACACCTAGAAATGGATTGAAAAAGATTCACTAGAACTTTCTCCACATCAATGGCTGAAGTGCAACCTGCTGTAAGTGCAAGAACAGATGGTGAAAGAGTTGAGCTCATGAAGGTTAAAAGTGCCTTCTCTTTAGATTTTCAAATCTGGTAATCTAGATTGAGTATTGCAGTAACTGAACCAGAAAGATCTTTGAGAAATCAGAAAGATCTTTGAGAAATTTCTCTGGAATCGGTTGAAACTCATCAAGTAAATCGAACATTGAGTTATTTTCAAGCACCATAGTAATCTAATGCTTCCAAACAATATAGTTTGTACTATCCAACTTGACAGTCTTCATATTCACCATGTTAAAAAGAAGCAACAGAGGCTGAATCATCAAGTTCACATACAAAGTTGTAGTTGAGGGAGCCATTGCTGAAGTGCTCAAATTAGAAGTTGAATTAGATGATACATTTGATACCATGAAGAAATTTTGGAATTTTATTTCCAAATAACATTAAATATTAAAAAAATTTGTGAGTTGACACGTTTCAAAATAATGTTGAAAACTAGCATCTCGAGTGTCTAAAACTCGAGTTCCAAGATAAGAATCGAATTTTTAAGTCTCGATTTGTATAGATCAAATGTTGGAAATCGAGTTTTTGAGACTCGAGTTTGGAAATCAAGTCTTAAAAACTTGATTTTCACTTCGGTTTTTGCTTTTTGGATCTCGAGTCTTAGAGACTCAAGATGCTAATTTCCTACTTTCTTTATTACCCATCTTAACTTACTATATTCTCCCTCCATACTGTGCTATTCTGCACATTACCCCAAACTGAAATTCTGTGTTTCCTAAGCTAAGCAATAATGGAGGAATTTAGAGAGGGAGAGAGCCAGTAGATAAAACTGAGGGAATGTGCAGAATAATCATAGGTAAGGGGAGTATTTGGTTAGTTAGACAAAACGTGAAAGTATATTGGAAACTAGGCATCTCGAGTTTTAGAAACTCGAGATACTGTTTTTAATCTCACTCCACCACTTCACGGACCAATTGCTGACTGGACAAGTTGTCCACTTGGATCTCGAGTCTTTAAGACTCGAGTTTTGTAACTTGAGTCTTCAAAACTCGAGATCTTTTGAAATTAAATTACTGAAATACACAACATAGATCTCGAGTTTTTAAAACTTGAGTTTTAGAACTCGAGTTTTAAAGACTCGAGTTTAGCTGAATATAATTCCTCCCTCAGTCCGAAAAACAGAGCATAAAAATTTTAACACTTACACAGCTACTCGCCCATAACTCTCACTCTCTCACTCACTCACCACATTGCCTAGCTACTCGCCCATAACTCTCACTCTCTCACTCACTCACCACATTGCCTCTCACTCTCTCACTCACCACATTGCCTCTCTCTCATTCCTCTTCCCTCTCAACAATTTCATATTTCAGGTAAGGGTTTTTTGATTTGATTGTTATTGTATTTGGGTATTAGTTGTCTATGGGTGTGGGTAAGTTTGTGATTGTCAAAACTTAAAAATCCTGGTTTCCTTTTATATTTTGTCCTATGGACTGAATATAGCTATCTTTAAGTTTTTGTAATGGAAATGCTTCTATTTCTATGGATCTATGGTTTGTGTCCTGATGCTACCAAATAGATTGTTTCAAATGCAGCTTTTAAGTAAACTGAAAAGTTTAGAAGTCACTGGATCATGCATAACTTTGTCTTTATGAGTAATCAATTTAAAAAAAAAATAAGGTGATCTATTACTAGTTTACTACAAGGTAAACTAAAATTGTGTCTTACATGAATTGCATACTAACATAACTCCAATTTTACATGTCTGTCAAAAACATAATGCAGAAGAGTTATTCATTCTCCATTGATTGAAATCAACTTCATATTATGCATTCAACTACCTTTTTTCTATTTTATTATGTATCATACCACTAGGACCAAATTCCTGTTAGAATTCCTGAAAATTCAGTACCAGTTGTAAAAGTTTTATGATTTAGGCTTTATAGTCTTTTATTCAATATAATGTAGTATATGCATGCGATGTATGGATTAATTAAAAATTCTATGTAAAAGATAAATTTATTTTAAATAGTTCCAAATTTTAGTGAGTCACTTGACATTTTAAAATAGAGTTTCATCTACATTAAATTATCGAAATACAAACATATATTAAGCTACTTGATATAAGGATGATATTTAATGTAAATTGTATTATATTAAAATAAAATATTATGATAAATTATCAAAATAATTGAAACAAATTTTAAATTTTATTTTAAAATTCTCAAAATTGTATTGAAACTTAACTAGTAAGTTTAAAAGAAAAAAAAAGAAGAAGAAGACAGACCTTATACCTAATAAATTAATAGCCATATTGAAAAAGGAATTTATAAAGCATATGATATGGCTATCTTCTGTTACCTTACATACATTTTTGTCTTCCTTGTAAGTTGTAAACTAGGCAATAGGGCTATGAATGAGCAGAGCCCAAGCAAAAAAAAAAAAAAAAAGAAGGTTAATGAATAGGCTCTTGACCAATAGGGCTTGATAAAAAACAAGTCGTGCCTAGGCTCGTTTATGGGCTTATTAATAAGTTATATATGGGCTTGAAAAATAGACTCATATCATAGTAAGTTTTTTCATTCATTGGGAGTTGAGAGAACACTCTTCCAAATCAAATAGGCCTGAGAATATGCTTAAAATGGGTGTGATAATGTATTTGTGTAGGATCTTAAGCTCATGAGCTTTATATTGAGCTCGAGATTGGCTTGAATAATGAATTAAGTTGAACAAGCTGAGCTTAAGCTTTTACACATTTTGACAAGCTTGAGTTCAAACATTGTTTGTAGGCTTGGTTTGAGCTTGAACCAAGTTTGAACATTTTACTTTTGTTTTAAGAACAAAATTATATTTCAGCCTTTTCAGTTGTCATTGTAGTCCCTTGAACTTGGATATATCATTTCTCGTTAGTATTCATTCCCTTTTTTTCCCCTCTAAACCAATTGTCTTTGAGCTTTCATCTTGCTGCTAATTGTTATCTCAAACTTATAATGGATGCAGTCAAGTTTTGTACTATCATTTCTTGTACATGTCACCCTGTTCATCTTAGCTACACTTCAAGTTGTTTTTTTTTTGTTTTAATGCTCTTTAACATACATAATAAACATAATCATCAATTGAAAAGGAAAAAATATTGAAAGATTTTTGGTAAAGGAAATTGCAATAGTTAAAGTTCAAAGGATCTCTTTTACTGGATAAAAAAAAGATAAATATGTATTTACTGTTTCTGTGACTTCAAAATGTTTTTTAACTAACATAGTAACTTGACTTTAACAGGTTCACAATGCCTGAAATTGATATAATCCTATACCACGGTGGTCCGCTGAAGAATGCCAATGCGAACAAGGGATTGCCATTTGAAGGGCCGGGTATAAAGAGCTATTATACCCAAATTGATCGTAGGTTGAAGACTCTTGACGAATTGAAGATGATGGTTATGGAAGAGTTGTGTGAGAATCTTGCTATGCACAACATACAAATTACTTATCGTATGCCAAATGAAATCCTGAAGCACCGGATTAATTACAAGTATATGGCGATAGAAACAGACAAACATGTGAAGATCATGTTTGACAAGTTGGAGAGAATATCTGAAGTAACTAATATCGAGTTGTACATACAGTTGGAGCTGCGTGCAGAAGTTGGTATCAAGAAAATCCAACAAACACAAACAAGTTTACAGGCTACAGTTCCAAATGTTGAATATGAGTATTTTACACATGTAGAGCATGATGATGTGCATGCTGATGATGATGATGATGAGGATGAGGATGAGGATGAGAATGATGATGCGGATGATGATGACGATGACGACTATGTTGATGAGAGTACTGACATTCACGGTGATGAGATTGAAGACATGATTGAGAGAGGGGACTTTAGGGACTTTGAGAGGGACATTGATGATAATGAGACATTGGATGATAGTGAACCTTATGTAGACAATGTTCTTAGTGTCCAAAACAATACGGACACAATCCCTGGCTACGCACCTCCTGCTTTGTCATTTTCTGCAAATACTTGGGAAAATATGGTTGATCCTTCACATATGGAGATACCATTTGTGTCTACTTGGAGAGAGGGGATGAATTTGTACAAAGGCTTGATTTTTGCCAATAAAGTGGAGGTGCAGCGTGTATTAACAATTTGTGCCCTCAAGGAAAACAAACAGTATGTGATCAGTAGGTCGACGACGACAAAACTTTGTGCAAAATGTGTAGATGAGTCATGCAAGTGGTATGTCTGCACAGTCATGAAGCCCAATCTCCAGAGACTATGGATGGTCACCGTGTACAAGGGTCCTCACACATGTATACGGACTGGGGTGCGAAATGATGGTAGAATGATGAATTGTAACTTTATTGCATCAGACATCCTTAAGAAGTTAAGTGAGGATCACACTACACCAATTAAGCATCTCAGATCTATGATAGAGTCGAAATATGAGGGCCATAAGCCTTCTTACTACAAGGTATGGGATGCGAAACAAAAGGCGATTGGGAAGCTGTTTGGGAATTGGGAAGAGTCTTACCAGAGGTTGCAAAAGTTACTTATGGCATATATTGATATGGATCCGACTACCCAAGTGTTCTATCGTACGACATCCACCGATGAAGATGACACCGTATTATTGAATTATGTGTTTTGGTCTTTCGGTCCAAGCATTGATGGATTCAAATATTGCAAGCCAGTTATCAGTATTGATGGGACCCATCTGTATGGTAAATATCAGGGAAAGTTGTTGGTTGCAATGGCAACCGACGCTAACAACAAGGTATTCCCTCTTGCCTTTGCTGTTGTGGATTGTGAGTCAGGGCCCAGTTGGAGGTGGTTTTTACAATGCCTCAGAGAGATGATTGGCCACGTGATACCTGATGACGGCATTTGCATAATTTCTGACCGACATCTCGGTATCAAAAATGCCATTGCAAACTGGCCTAGAGGGGATGATGGAAAAACACGGGTATTTCATAGATATTGCCTTCGACATGTTGCTAGCAACTTCAACACACATTTTCAGAACTCGACCCTAAAGTCAGCTTGCTTGAAAGCAGGATATGCTACTTAGGTAGTTAAATTTGATACCATAATGGAGTCCATTAAGCAAGTGGAAATGGAGGCCATTCGGAATAAGAAGAAGGTGACGGGAAAGGATGGGAAGGAAAAGAATCAAGATTATCTTCCATACACATACCTAATGAGCGAGTCTGTGGATATGTGGACCCAATCACATGATGGTGGAAGACGTTTTGGGGCAATGACAACCAATATATCAGAGTGCTTCAATGGTGTACTTAAAGGTGCACGGGGCCTTCCTATTGCCGCGTTGGTTGAGTTCACTTGGTCCAAACTTGTTGAATATTTCCACGACCGGAACAAAGAATACCTCAATCGCCTGTCAGAGGGTAAGAAATGGAGTCAATATGCCTTTGACAAGTGGGAAGGAAATAAGCTTAAATCTGAGAAACACTATCTCAAGCCATTTAACAGTGAACAGATGATATATCAGATAGTTACTTCATTCACGTGTAGCGCAGGAGGGGGAAACCACAGTTATGAAGTTCGGATACGGGAAAGAACATGCAGTTGTGGGAAATGGCAAAACATAGGGATCCCGTGTTCACATGCAATTAGAGTATGTGACTATTTGAATATTGATTCGACTGCATATATTCACCCATGTTATGGTTTGAACAATGCCCTTAACACTTATCAGCATGCATTTGTGATTCCCAAGTCACAATCATTGTGGAGGGATCCCATGGGGCCAAAGTGGTTGCCCAATCCAGCATTGTTGCGGGCCAAAGGTCGACCAGTGAAGTCAAGAATAAGGAATGAGATGGATGGAGTGAGGAATAAGGATCAAGGCTCAAGATGGCGGAGGGAGGATGCAGATTTGATAGAGAGTCAACCCAAGCAAACATGTGGATTGTGTCATGCTTCTGGGCATAACCGTAGAAAATGTCCGCAGTCTCGTGGCGCTTCCACAAGCAGTAATGTTCCACAGTAGGTAGGTAGATGGAAAAATATTATGCATTGGTTAAATATAATTGTTGTTCATTCTACCAGTAACTACTGTTTTTACTACTTCTCTCCTAACGTGATTAGTCTACGTTTTGCAGGCATGCTTCCATGGACGCCGTTTTTGTTGTGCGAACTGCTGATCTTAGGAAAAGTGACTACGTTGTATTGGCACATTTAACTTTTTGGTTTTTGTTGAATGTACTTATAATTCTCTACCCAATGTACCTCTATCAAGATTGTGATTTGAGTAGTACGGTTAGAATTTCAAATTAAGGATGGTTGCGCATGTTTAGAATGTTGATATATTGAGAATGCCTTTTTGTTGTGATGCAAATGTATTTGCATTGTAAAATTATCTTTATGAATAGAGTGTAACAGTTTCTATAGCTTGGTGCGAGAATGCCTTTTGATGTAATGGTTGTGCATTTACATTCTCAACTTCTCTGCCTCTCAATGGTGTTAGATTGCATTCTAAGCTTCTTTATCTATATTTCTCAACAGAATCATGTACACATTTCAGTTCCTGATTTGCCTGCTGATAGGTCACAATCTGAATGACCCCTTGTGATAAACCCTAATTAATTAATTAATTAGCCAAGTTGTTAATTAACCAATTAAGCATGCAATTTTGTGGAAGCACAAACAAATCACCAAATACTAAATATGCAGCGGAAAATAAATAACACGGTGATTTGTTTACGAATGGGGAAAACCCTAACGGCAAAAACCCCACCGGGTGATTTTCAGGTCACCACTCCCGAAACTCCACTATTATCAAATCAAGCGGTTACAAGAAAGGAATCCCAAGTACCTTACCAACCTACAGTTGAACCCTTACCCCAATACCCAATTGGACTTGATCTGTAGTGACAATTTCCACCTTTGATGCACGGCTCCCAAGTACGTGACTAACCAATGCGCGGATCCCAGTACGCGACTTCAGAAACACCAACTTGAGGAAGAAAGGTTGGCTGCAAAGTTCTTCAGTTCATCCACGTGATGAATAGTAGGAAGATGCTTGGTTACAAAACCCTATAGTGCAAAGACACAGCAACTTCTTGATGGAAGATGAACTAGGTCAAGAACTTCGTCTGTTGAGCACAATTTGCATAAACAGAGATTGCTCAATGATAATACAATTTGTGTCACCCAAAACGGCTCTTAAAATAATCCTTTTATATGTTTAGGGTTAGAAGAAAAGAAGTCCCAAAAACATATTCACGGATCCCAAGAAAATCAGATTCGGAATTCTGACTTTTTAATTCTCGACAGATAGCAGGTGTCGAGGTAGCTATCGAGAGGTGTCGAGATTTAAAAATTCTGCACTTCAACTTATGTTCTCTTGGACAGACTTGATGACTTCAATACTTGACCTTGAAACATTGTTCCTTAAAGTATTAAAAACACCTAGATCTACCCAATTACAAGTAGAGTGCGTTTTGTCAAAGGATTAGCCAATTTACATAAATAAGTAAGACATATGTTCTTAGTATGTGAAACACATATGTCCTAACAATCTCCCCCTTTGGCAATCCGTGACAAAACCACAACAAACAAATGAGTATATGAGAGAAGTCATAAATCACTCAACTCATATTCACTTGTTGAATACAATAAAATCTATCCTAACACAAACTCTTGAAAAACTTTGCAAGAAGAGAGCTTATGATAAGTAGACTTTGACAACCTGTATTTCTGAAACACTTTAAACAAAACTTATCAAGGCATCTTGTGTGAAACAGAAATAAATAGATTGCATACAAGTAAAGAACATGTGTATAAAGATAGAAAAGAAACAACACATGAAGAGAGAGGTGAAAGAAACATACATCCACATAAATAAAGAATAAGTACCATGTATGTAAAACTGGTCACAAGACCTCATATACAAGAACAATGTATGTAAAAAGATAAGAAAAGAAAAAGATACATCAAACCTCACTACATCCCTCAAAAGTATCAACACTCCCCCTATCAAAAATGTCCCAAAAATGTCCTATACTAACTCTCCCCCTAAGATGACTACTCTCATAACCCAAAACTACTCCCCCTTTTTGTCACGAGTGACAAAGGGTAGAGTGTCATGTAGACATCTCATCGGCAGAGCTAGCATCTCCATCATCATCATCATCAACATCATCATCATCATCAGCAGAATCTGAAGCTACTGGAGTAGGTGGTGAAGGAGTAGCCTCTGGAGCAAAACCACCCATGGTCGCCTGCCGTCGTGCAATACGACCCACACGAACATTCACTTGATACAACTCAGCAGAGAGTGTATCAAGACGAGTGTCCATGCGCTGCAGCTATGCCATGATATCACCAAGGGATACATCGCTCGAAGAGGAAGAAGGAGCAGATGTAGATGGAGCTGATCTGGATGGTGCTGAACGAGAGGGAGGAGTGGCACCAGGCTGTCTCGACCTAAACTGGGCCTCACTACGTTTTACGGTAGCGGCATCTATGGCAGATATGTGTGTGAAGTGGTCGGACACAGGAAAGGGAACGGAAAAATGGCGTAGAATCCGCGTGATAGCAGAAGGAAAGATGAGCTTATCACGGGACGCCGAATCAAGATAAACCTCTAAGATAGACCGGATGAAGTGAGAAGGGAAGTCTATGGTCAAGTGCTCAAGAAGAGAAAGCAAAAATCGAGCACGAGGCTCTGTGATAGAGTTATAGTGAGACAAAGGATGGAGAACAAAGGTCATCACCATGTTCATGAATCTAGGACCTTTAGCAAAAGGCCTACATGATGTGAACTGATGCTCACCCCAATCAGCAGGGCGCTCACAAAAAGCAGAAATGAGCTCTTCTTTGGACACAGTCCTCAGACGCTCACAAGAGGGGTAATCTGGAAACTCTATCCTAGGTACCCTAAGCACATCCGCAACAAGTTGCGGTGTGACAGGAATGCGCATACCTCGAACGCGAGTGGAAAACTGAGGTACTGAAAGATCAATCCCGTGGATGTTGGAGTAGAACTCCTGTATCAGCACGAGAGGGCAAGTGACCGGGATGTCACACAGTGACCCCCATCCCCTACTGTGAATGACAGAAGGAAGGTCAGTGTCGGCGAAGTTCGCCAGAATGACTTGGCGTTCCGAATGAACACCTCGTCTAGAAAAGTTCTCAGTAAATGCCTTTTGGGCATCTCCATCACGGAACTGAATGTTAAAAGGAGCAGAATCAGAAGAAGTAGAGGCTCCAGAACGCAGAGGGTTCCGAGCAGGAGTAGATTTACGTTTGGGTGCCATAGACACTACTCACGTAAAAGAATGAGAAAGAGATAGAGAGGGAGACAAACAGAAAAGTCCCAAATCAGTTCAAATATGATAGATATATGAACAAAGAGTACGTATGCATGGGAATGCATGAACATTTGACATGCAAAAACAGAAATATTATCATGGGCTCAGCCCAATCCATTTCTAACAGCATATAAACAAAGTACTCACTTCCAAATGCATGAAAATACCATTATAATGCACATGAAATGCAATGTATGATATTTTGAAATCATTTAAGTCCAAACCCAACCCAAAATTTCAATAAAAACTCAACAATTTTGAAAAACCCCAAATTTTATGAAAAAATCCCAAAAACTAGGTTTTCAAAACATGAAATGCATGAAAAAGGAAGAGAAAAGAGATCTTACCAAGTGATTTGAGCAAGAACAGAGCAAGATCCAAGTGGGTTGAAGGATTTGAGTGAAAGGAGAGTGAAAGGGAGATGAACAGCTACGGAGAGATCGAGAGAGATCGAGTGAAATGAAGTCTGAATCGCGATCTGCACTTAAATAGGCACCTCAGTAATTCTCGACAGCTGAGGTGTCGAGAGGTATCGAGGTATCTGTCGAGAAAGGTGTCGAGGAATAAGCCTTCGACAGATGCAGGTATCGAGAGGTATCGAGATGCAAGGAGAATTTCAGATACGCGAATCTCGATCGATCGCGAAGGTGTCGAGAAGGTATCGAGAAGACAGAAGAAATCTCGATCGATCCACAAGGTATCGAGACAGGTGTCGAGAAGGAAGACACAAACAGCACAATTGAATCTCGATCGATCCAACAGGTGTCGAGAATCTATCTAGAGGACAGAGGCTTTCTCGATCGATCCACAAGGTGTCGAGAATGTGTCGAGACTGCGATAAGAAAAACTTGAGAATCTCGACAGATGACCAGGTATCGAGGAGGTGTCGAGGAAGGTGTCGAGACACAGTAAAAGGAGTTTTTCGAGAAGTGAAAAACATAGACATGAATGCAATCCAACACACATCTCTACCAACAAATCCACTCAACATATAAACCTCTCAAAACATCTCTCAACAAGAAATTAAGCACAAAGATCATGCAAAACACACACACACACTAAACAAGTCTAACCAATTTTATATTTCAAAAACAAGTTATGACAGTTTAGTGAGCATACATTAGCATATGTAAACACTTGTGATGGCCAAATCACATTGTACCTGCACATGTATCAAAAGTAGCAAAGAATATTGCGTGTTGTGTGTGAAAAACATCGCAAGATTGCATATATGTATACATGTTATGATGATCTGAGATATGAGTAAATAACTTTTAACTCACACACAATCATAACTGTTTGATGGGGACTATCACCTTCGAGGTACATCCTATAACTCCCACATCTCCTAGAAAACACGCTTGCAATCATATTTAAAGCATCTTTAATCTTTTTGCTTTATATTTTCTTTGCATATTTTTTCTTTTAAGCATATCATGCATGGGCATAAAAAGAGAGAAAAGAAATACCCAAGATGTTAAGCATTTGACATCGCATTTTTGCTATGCCGAAGCATACGAATGTCTTTGACACTGCACTTTTGCTATGCCGAAGCATACAGGTGTCTATGACACTGCACTTTTGCTATGCCGAAGCATACAGGTGTCATACTATGATTGGCGGGCAACAGTGGTGAGATGGTCATTAATGCCTTTCTCTTAGGATTTTCTAGTCCTACCCGTCAAAAAGAGTGATATGAGTGTTAAGTTTTAAGAGATAACCTAATCTTACTCATCACAAACAAGAGCCACAAAGCTCACTTGCTTAGTTGTGCATAGAGATGCTCATCTAAGCTACAAGAGATACAAAGTTTAGAGAAACTTTGTTTCATTGGCCATTCAAGGTACACAAATACCAAAGTACACATAACACACACTGTTTTTGTATTTTTTTCTGATTTTTCAATTTTTTTTTTATTTTAAAAACAAAATGAACAAAACTGAAAAATAAACAAACAAAAACATGTTAAACAAAGCAAAGCTAAAACTAGACTGACTCAGCAGAAAAGTAAAACACATAAGCAATGCAACACACAAAAGAAAAACAAGAAGGGAGAAGACAGTGATAAAATCACTTAGAGTCCTTTTTCTTCCACTCCTTGGAAGAACCTTTCCTTTGATAGAATCCTTGAACAGGTGGTGAGGGGGAAGAATTTAAACCGTTCAAGTTCGAAAGGAACATGAGGGCTTTCAGAAGATCTCTAAGAGGAGCAAGAGAGGATTGAAGCTGAGATTGACTTCCAGATGCAATCATGCCATTGCTCTGTTGAGTGGCTAACCACTTATAGCAATTTGGTCGAGTGTGACCGACAGCTCCACAATAATGACAGAGATGCTGCTTCTTTTGTTTAGGCTTTTGAGAGTTAGCCTTCTTAGCCCTATGGTTCTTGGCATCTTTCTTGTCTAGCTTAGGGGGTGCTCCTAAGATAGATTTTCCTTTGTCTAAGTTCTCACTAGCTAATTCAGTTTTAAAATTAGGGTTCTCAATTTCAATGTTATTAGTAGCAGGAACAAAAACAGTATTGCTAGTAGAAGCAGTATTAGAGAAAGAAATACCATACCCCAAACCAGTTCGATCCGAAGCAGGTTTTTGATTGCTAAGCATCTCATCAAGCTTTGTACTTGAGGTCCTCTCCAGTTGAGCTCTGACTTGAAACAGCTCCACTTCAAGCTTCTTGGTCTTCTCAGCCAAACAATTGTTCTCAAATCTCAGTGCTCCAATAGTTTGATTCGCCTCATCAAACTTGGTGGACAGCTCTTCACGATTGAGTTCCACTTCACTGAGCTTCTTGGTGGCCAGCCTATATAATTTCTCATGCTTTTCAGAGAGCTTGTAAAGCTTCTCATAGGCTGAATGGATATCATCTTGATCATCCATCTTCTCAAATTTGGACTCCACCAACTCTTCTTCTTCATCCACTTCTTCAACAATCCCTTCAGTAGGATTGACTGTGGCAGTGAAGGCATTTAGGATTCCGTCATCCTCATTGTCGGAATCGTCTTCAGGCTCAGAGTCACTTAGGGTCACAGCAAGGGCCTTGCTTTTCCCAATGCTTTTCAGATATGTAGGACACTCATGTTTCATGTGTCCGAACCCATGACAACCAAAGCACTTTGGTCCTGCGGGAACAGTATACTGACCGGCCTCCCTAGCATCCTTCTTCCCTTTGTCTTGGCTTTTGAACTGAGAAGAACTGAACTGCCTGCGGTCCTTGTCGAAGCTCCTTCCATTGGCATTCTTCATGAACTTTTTGAACTGCCGAGTAATATAGGACTTCATCTTAGAATCTTCATCATCGGAAGATTCATCTGTATCACTGCTCTTCGCCTTCAAGGCCATGCTTTTGCCTTTATTGGTCTTGCCAATCCTAGATAAACCTATCTCATAGGTCTGCAAGTTTCCAACCAGCTCAGTCAAAGGAATCTTTTCTATATCCTTTGATTCCTCAATTGCCGTAATCTTGGCATGAAATCTCTCAGGTAGAGATCTGAGCACTTTTCTTACAATCTTGGGTTCAGGGATGGTTTCCCCAAGATTGAAGGCTGAGTTCACTATGTCCTTGAGCTTGGCATAGAACTCATCAAACGACTCATCCTCCTCCATTTTAATTTCTTCAAAGCTTGTAGTGAGCCTCTGAAGCTTTGAGTCTTTGACAGCCTTTGTCCCTTCATAGGTTGTCTGGAGGATGGTCCAAGCCTCCTTAGTAGTTTCAGTTGAGGATATCTTCTTGAACTCCTCATTGGTGACTGCGCTAAAAAGAGCATTCAGCGCTCTGCTGTTGAAGTTGGCCGCCTTGATCTTAGCATCATCCCACTCGGCCGGTTCTTCTTTTGGCTTAGTCCAGCCAATCTCTACAGCTTGCCACACCTTCTCATCTAAAGACTGCAAGAAAGCTCTCATGCGTACTTTCCAGTATGCATAGTTAGTGCCATCAAATAAAGGAGGTATGATTAAGGATTGTCCTCTATCCATGACAAACAGGGGTCAATGGATCAACACAGCTAAGATTAAATCCTAATCAGAGTGTGCCTGCTCTGATACCACTTGATAGGTCACAATCTGAATGACCCCTTGTGATAAACCCTAATTAATTAATTAATTAGCCAAGTTGTTAATTAACCAATTAAGCATGCAATTTTGTGGAAGCACAAACAAATCACCAAATACTAAATATGCAGCGGAAAATAAATAACACGGTGATTTGTTTACGAATGGGGAAAACCCTAACGGCAAAAACCCCACAGGGTGATTTTCAGGTCACCACTCCCGAAACTCCACTATTATCAAATCAAGCAGTTACAAGAAAGGAATCCCAAGTACCTTACCAACCTACAGTTGAACCCTTACCCCAATACCCAATTGGACTTGATCTGTAGTGACAATTTCCACCTTTGATACACGGCTCCCAAGTACGTGACTAACCAATGCGCGGATCCCAGTACGCGACTTCAGAAACACCAACTTGAGGAAGAAAGGTTGGCTGCAAAGTTCTTCAGTTCATCCACGTGATGAATAGCAGGAAGATGCTTGGTTACAAAACCCTATGGTGCAAAGACACAGCAACTTCTTGATGGAAGATGAACTAGGTCAAGAACTTCGTCTGTTGAGCACAATTTGCATAAACAGAGATTGCTCAATGATAATACAACTTGTGTCACCCAAAACGGCTCTTAAAATAATCCTTTTATATGTTTAGGGTTAGAAGAAAAGAAGTCCCAAAAACATATTCACGGATCCCAAGAAAATCAGATTCGGAATTCTGACTTTTTAATTCTCGACAGATAGCAGGTGTCGAGGTAGCTATCGAGAGGTGTCGAGATTTAAAAATTCTGCACTTCAACTTGTGTTCTCTTGGACAGACTTGATGACTTCAATACTTGACCTTGAAACATTGTTCCTTAAAGTATTAAAAACACCTAGATCTACCCAATTACAAGTAGAGTGCGTTTTGTCAAAAGATTAGCCAATTTACATAAATAAGTAAGACATATGTTCTTAGTATGTGAAACACATATGTCCTAACACCTGCATGTGCAGGAAAAAAAAAAGGGCAACCAATCTGCCTGAATAGGGGATTTGCCACTGGGAAAAACAGGGGAAACAGGGCAACCCCTTCTGCCTGAACAGGGGAGTTGCCCAAACTAAAAAAAAAAAATTTTCCCCAGTGGAACTCGAGTTTATAAAACTCGAGTTCCACTGGAAAAAACAGGGGAAACAGGGCAACCCCCTTCTGCCTGAACAGGGCAACCCCCTTCTTCCTAAAACAATTCTTGAACCAGGGAATATCTATAATAAAGAATAAAAGCAGCGAACCTTAAAAAACATATCAGTAGAGATGCAGCAAGAAAAATTGTTCAATTGAAAACACACAAGACTCGATAACTATAAATGTAAATAGCAAAAATCCGGGCAGCTTTTGAACAGACCTAAAACTCCATAGCTGCTTATGAAAATAAGTAAGTCTCACATGACACCTTAAGCAAGATTACGCAATACAGAGGTTTTACTTCTGTGATCACGTCGTAAACTCAGCTTGACTTCATTGAAATTTAGGGCACATAATACCATTTCAGAAGTCCTGCCTTTGCATGATCTGAACCGTGAAATTGAACAGAATCTAGGCATAATAATTCAAGCTTGATTTATATCTGGGTGAACATTCATCTTCCTTGAGTGGATCTAACATATGAAGGAAAATGTTTCAATAAGAGTCTGGCACATAACAAAGATAAAAGCAGTCATCAACGAAAGTACTCCCCCAAATGACTCACCTGTAAGGACTGGTTGCTCACTTTTAGAGAAACACAAAAATAGTTTGACAGATATAAACACAGCAATGGTGAAACTTTCTTGATGCTTATGCCATTGAACAGTTGCATGAAAAATTAAGACCAGGCTTTGGTAAGACAAACCCCTTGCAATTTATGAAATATAGTTAAGTGTAAGGGACAACATTGCTGATGTTAATGGTAAAAATGGCTAACTCTGACTGCGAAATACCAATAACATAAACAGCATAATCCACACAGCTAATTGACATTTCAATAAAGCATGTTGAGCATATAGGAATGACTTATTTGAATAGATCCAACATCATATTCACTTGGCCTCATGCTTACTCAGGTAGCATTGAGTGGGTGCAGACTCTGGTGAGTACAAAGTCAGTATTACAAAGCAAATACATAAAAAAACACTCGTTGAGTGGTGCTTCATGCTTACCCTTTCTTTCCTACCAAAAACAAGAAAGAGAAACAAAAGGTTGTCAAAAAGTTTTAAGAGGGGCCTGGTTTAATTCTATCCCTCAATACCATCCAACAAAAGTCTTCCACACCCCAAGTCACCCTAGTTACAAGCCCTACTTCCACTTACAACACTAAGCCAAAGCAAAAACAACAGCGTTAGAAGACATGCTCAAACCATTTTACAGTACCACTCAAATTATTATTGCTCAAGGGGAACGATGGGCATCTTCATTAGCTGTGCGGTACATGTCATCATCATCCTGAGGTATCATGCCTTCCTCTTCTTCTTCCCCAAAATAAGAAGAATGAGATCCATTGGCAAATCCCCTATCATCCTTCCCACTACCTGAGGATCTTCCCCACCCTTGTGGTGAATCCTTGCGTTCCCTTGCATTCTCACTATTATAAGGCGGCCCATGCTGGTGTTGAGGTGGTGAGGCTGGCCGACTCCTTTCCATCATTGCTTGGTGAAAACTGCGTGGCGGGCTGCGCTCACGACTGCGGCTGCGCTCACGGTTCAAACTTTATTGCGGTCACCCCAAGCAGGCCCCTTGGGGCTCCGGCTGCGACCTCTATCCTGTCCATAGTTATTACCACGGTCAAACCTGTCTCAAACAGTAAAAAATCACACATTACTTCTCAAAATACTCTTCTTAAGTGCAAACTACACATTTATCATGGCTCTTGTTTTTTTCTTTGATAACTCAGACATTAATTCCTATTATTTGAAGTCCAACACACACAAAAATAATATATACAAATAAACAAGTGTTTGAAACAAAGTCCTGACTAAAAGCTTCCCCAACCCACTATACACACACGCACACACATACACACACACACACACATATATATATAGAGAGAGAGAGAAACAAGCTTTTGAAATTAAAAGACCTAATTGAATTGGTTTTACTCCCCTCCAAAAAGCTGTGGCCACAATGACAAAGAAAAGAGGAAAACACTTCCACTGTGCAAAATGAAATCCAAAAATGCAGATAAAAAAAAATTCAGGCAAAATTCCAATTTATGCATATTATACAAGTAAATATTAACAAATACAAAACCTGTAAAGAAATTGTTAGGCTGAAATAATAATTCTACCATGGTACAATGGGAGGACTTCATTCTCTAGAGGCACCAAACCCAATATATAAATTTAAATGCACCGATTTGCGGTTAAAAAAAGAACAAAAAAAAAGCTCCATTACCTCTCACATGACTCATTATCATATCCGCGACCTCTTCCACCATAACCCAAATCGTTACGTCCACCCCGACCCCCATCACGACCACCAAAACCAAAACCAGAACCAAAACCAGCTACAATTAACCGAAATTTCATTCAGCTACAATTAAAACTTCAACCACGTAATGTGTTTTAAAAATTCTCAGGGGATGAGGGTTCATAAAAGACTTAAACCAATATCCAAAATATGCAGTAGATATTGTTTCAGGATATATCATTGCCCCAAATTTTGATCCTTGGAAAATAATGTACCATAGAATGCAGTACCAAAACGTAGATAATGTGACTATAAAATAGAGTCCCCAACATGATGTCTTTGATATCCAGCCCTCGAGCTGCAACGTCAGTGGCTACAAGAACTGGAGATCTCCCAGTTCGGAACTGACTCAACACATGATCCCTCTCACCCTGCGATTTGTCTCCATGAATGGCAGCAACACCAAAATGGCGAGTAAGGTTGCGGGCAAGTTGATCACACATCTTCTTGGTTGAACAAAAGATAATTATCTTTGATCCTGGTTCTTGAGATTGTAATATCTGCTCCAGTCGTCTGTGTTTCTCCATGGATGACAACACTTCAATATGCTGCAAGATGCCAATATAGAAATATCAAGTAACTATAGCACAAATGACCATAAACTTTACCAAAACACATACATAATAAAGGAGTAAACAAATACAGAGATATTTCCACATATGCTTCACACTAAATTATGACAAGCAACGATACTAAAATGTGTTTCACACCTGCGTGATGGACTTGTTTGCGACAAGCTCATCCACATTGCCAATGTTAACCTGAACAGGATTGTCCAGCAGATCTGCAGCAATTTTCCGAACCTCCTTTGGCCATGTTGCTGTGTACATGAGGGTCTGGCGGCGAGCAGGCACCTCCTTTACAAAATCTGGAGGTTTAGCTACCCAAATATGAAACATACCAATCCACCATAAACATAGGCTAGAGCAACTCCAGCTGGTATGCACATGTAAATTTTTGCAAGCCATGCTGTTTTCTGGCGCCATGACAAAGAATTATATAAAATAAATGCAAAATCAGCAGATAAATAATTAGAAAATTCAGAAAAATTCTAAAAGTTCAATAAAAACTTACAAATAGAAACTAAAAGATGAAGCAAAATCAAACAAGCCTGAGCAGCAGGAGCATGATCATCTATAAATGGAGCTGCAAGACTTATGAAAGAAGCCTCTCCAACACCAACCAGCCTAGACAGACAACTTGCACGTTAAAATTCACAATCTTGTACATGAAAGTGATAAAAGGCACTAAAAAAAGTGCAGTTCTTGAAAGCAACAGTTTTGTTAAACTTACATGCGACATATTGCGATGGACCAAAAATCAAAGGAACAACCACACCCAATTACAGCCAATGTCCAAACAGATAACCCAACTCCAATAAGGTAAACGATAAGACACTGATATTATTTTAGTGAGCAACTTATATACTGCACAAGGTGTTCACCATTTTGACAAGGATGCAATTATTGGCGATGCCACAAGAAGTCCTACCATAAATGCAGAAGAAATAACACCATCTTCAAAATTGCTCAAGTTGAATTCTCCCCTGCAAGAATAATGATACGATAAGCCAAAAAAGACCAAGATTTGAAGGAAACAAATTCTATAGCATATCATAGCATATAAAAATTTAAATAAACAAATAAAAAATCTATAGCATATCAGGCTTCAACAAATAAACAAATTCTTTTACAATGCATAAACAACAATATATGCATAATCTTGTAGGCCTTGTTTTAACAAAGGCTATTAAATTAAATCTGAAGCAGATAGACAAAGTGGGCTTCTGATGTTAATTTTTGCAATAAACATCATAGACCAGGCCTAAAGCTATTTCTATATGCCCTGTAGTAAGGAAAATCTTCAGGCTTATTTAATGCCTGCAATTCAACAGAAATGGACAAGACCTACCATTTACCTCCTCCAATATACAGTAATCAAGTGTTTTAAAAATTAATTCCATCAACAATGACTATATGTTCTAGAATATATTGTTAAAATTGCACAAATACACGTGGATCCACAATAGATTGACATGGATCTCACTTAGGAGATATACGCTCCATTCAAAAATAAAAAGCAAACTCATAACTTTATTTTGTGGGCATGAATTATCACCCAACCCTCCATATAAACAATGATTATGAATGTGAAATTTGATTTTGCTTCTGTTTCCTATAAAATAAAACTTGGAAATCCCAATTCATATGAGCCAAATAGAATCACGTCAGCCTCAATTCATGTGAGCATTCAATTTCTGCTTTAAGATTTATGACTTGTCAACTGGCAACAGTGACTTTCATATGTAACAAGTTGCTTATTAAGGTTAAAAAGATGGTCAAGGAAGACGCACTCCAACATTTTTAAGGTGCACAAGAATTTCATACCTCACATTGCAAAACCCTCTGTTTGTGGCAAAGATTACTATTGGAGATAGTGAGCTCTCTAAAGCACGATTCAAGTATGAAAAGCATTCCATATCCAGCATATGTACCACTTCATGAGGCGTGATCCCTAGCGAATAGTGCTACCCTTTGGCATTTCCATTCATATGTTATTACAGTTTCCAATCATAATAAAAATATATATTAAAAAAATAAAGACAATTAACAAGAAATGAACAGCTGCATTCCATCAACAAAAATTTTAGCACCTCGGTTTCTGGGTTACAGATTTATTGTACAATACTCTCACCATATTTTTCTCCGCAATAGCTAGGTTGTCAAGTAAAACTATTTCACTCTTTCCTATCATTTTTAATAGGGCCTAGGTCTTTGTATGGAAAGGTAGGGGGATTAGGTGGGAATAATCATAAGATGCATTAGAACTCTAAGGACTGAGTTCTCAAATCTTGTAAAAGAAGATGCACTTGGTCGAAATCATTTCAGTTTCAATTCCAGATAGTAATGAAAGGTCAACTTCTGGACCATACAACAAAAGCCTATGTAAAATATTCAAGCCAGACCATACACGAAAGCAACACATTGGATTTGGCTTGGTATCTTGTAATTTGTTATCTCAATAATTAAGAGCAATGAACAGACTTTTACTGACCGTAAATCATCTTAGTTAATGCAGGATAAGCCTAATCCATGACTGCATGTGGTATTTCAAACAGCAGAACAAACTTAAGGGAAGTCAGAATAGGACAATGGCGAAGAAAATAAGCACCCAAACTAACCCAGGAAAAGATGCCACTCAATGAATATTGATATTGATAGGTGTTCTGCAAGACACCACCCCTCCCCCACCCCTCCCCACCTGGATGAGTAAATTTTAGTCAAGCACATTTTTATGGTTTTTCTGCTTATGTCTTTAGGTTTTATACTAAATAATATGTTTCTTATTGATTGTTTACTTTTCCTTTTCTTGATCAGAAAGTTCCACCTACATATGTTCAGAGTTGTTATGTCTTAGGTTCAGCAATTGGTTGATAAGGTGTTGCAAGATTATAAAAATCCATGATATTAAATTTTCTCTATTGGAATTGACAAATTATGTTTATGTAGAATTACTTGATATTCCTTGTCCAAAGAGGGAAACAAAATTCCAGACTACTAAATATGTATCTGAGAAATTACTACAAAAATTCTATAGAAATGCTGATTTTCTAATCTGTCATTTTTCCCTAAATAAATCTTCACTTGCACTGTATTAAGTTTTTAAAAGAATGTGACAAAAAAGTATTCAGTCAAAACCTTGCACCTATCAATCAACCGAAAAAAAATTAAGAAAAATGATAAGACACACCCCATGCTCCAAATAAGGCGTCATCAACTTGGACTAGAACATATTAAGAGTAACATAACAATAACATTCTAATATTTCATAAATACCAAAATACCGCTGAACTTATACCAAAACGGACAAACATGGTGTAGAGAATGACTTCAGCCACAAATTTTTTTATTTGTCATAACTAATATGGACAAGAATAAACAAACCAATAATACAAGTGGATAGCAGGAAGTGGGGTTAATGAAACTCACTTAACCCTCAAGTAGCAAGAGGATATCTGTGGCAACGGTGCATCTTGTCCCCTGAAACCATTAAGCACAAGACCAAAACTCAGTAATGGAGATAGGATAGAATAACTCTTTGATGATGAATTATCTTATTACACCAAAGAATAAAAAGCTCACTGATCATTAGAAGTGACTAATGAGAACCAAATTGGACTAAATCTTCTGTCACGTTTACTATTTGCTTTAACCATGGCTTGTGCTGGCAACTTCAATCCCTTAGAGACAGCTCTTCTTTGTCGAACACCTTGCACCTTCACTGATCATTAGAATGAGTGGATTCTTGTAGAGAATGACGCTTTCTTACAGCACTTTTCATTCTTCTCCCAGTCAGACCAGATTGGGCTGATACGCTTGGTGTACTAATCCCCAATGAAGACAGAGATCTCTCTTTCCTTTTGCCTAGCAATGGAACTAAGGGCACAGCTTCAGGTGCCACGGCCTTGTTTATTTTTAAAGGGAAGAGTTTAGCCCTTAAATCTTGCACATTGTGGTCCGCCCTGTAGTTTAGCACAAAATTGAAGCAACTTAAAACAAAATTACACGTCTCCATTCAATTTTATGAATACACCTTTAATTTTTATTGTTTCTTTTAATTTAAAAAGATATAATTTATCAAAAATGGCTTTTTAAATGTGACATTGTAAGTCAGGAAACCGAACAACAGCCGCTGGCATAGAATGGGCTACATGCAGTACCCATGCACATGCAAACATGCACGCACAAAGGCGAGAAGCCAAAGACCCTGCATTAAGTGGGGGGGGGGGGGGACTATTCAGGCTTCTCTTGATCTCATGATCATCAAAATTGCAATCATTAAGATCTATGATTTCTGCTATATATAACTTGATTTTTAATTTAAAAGTTAAACGAGAATGCATCAAAATAGCCCCCAAGAAGACCATGAATTTTGTAAAATCATGGCAGTACTTTATGCAACAATACATCAAACAAATTCAAATTACATGAAAACAATTCCTTAAGGTAATCAAAATGGGACTACTGGTTCATACAACCCAAAAATAACTGAAATGGGCTATACCACCAACCATCTTGTAAATGGAATTACATTTGGACAAATTAGCTCTACCAAAGTAATTGATCAACAGTTGAATAGCCTGCCCAACTTCCGAAAACTTCATAATTTCTTGAAATCTAGCACTTTCATCATTTAACACTAAATTATTTCTTTTTCCTCTGATATTTGGTACTAGAAATTACAGAATAATATCAATTTTTAAAGTATGTTCATCTTGATCAGGAGTCTACTATAAATTGTTACAAAGAAAAGAGCAGAGACAAGGTACCTGTCCATCGGCAATTATCAATAACACATGATACTGGCCACCACTTTGCTCAACAATAGTGATGGCCATTTCAATGACAGGAGCAAATGATGTTGGCCCTATTGCAGGAAGGGGAGACAAAAATACCATAAGTAAAGACCAATAAAAAAACGAAGGTGAAAAGAATAGTCAGATTCAAACCCGCAAGTCGTAGAACAGGGACCAATTCTCTATATCGTGCCAATACTTCTTCAAATCCATCACAAAATCTCTCGTCTAGATAGAAACTGAAAAGAACCTCACAAAATCTCTCGTCCAGGGACAAGTTCTACAACACCTTCATCAATGTACCGGTTAACAACCTGTCAATAAAAAAAAAAAAAAAGTTAACTCCAAAGTTAGACAAAAACATAACTTCGAGAACAAACATACACCATCTCATCTTTAATGCATCATAGTGGGATAAAGACAAAGTATAGAATGATTTTTTATGTATTATTGGTGAAAAGAAGATAGTTAATAAAACTACAAAAAAGATAAATTTTCAAAACTCAAAAACTTGCAATATTTCTCAAAAACCAATTGAATTCAACATACAAAAACTATGACATTTGAGAATTTACTATGACATATATCTCACATGCACCATCCATAACACAAATTAATTTGCTGCATGCATCTTTAACAAACCTCTTTTTCAATGTTCACCAATTTTGCGTTTTTTAACCCTCGTGTAATGTTTGGGCGGGGGAGGAGGCTGCGGGGCATCAGCCTTAGGCTCATCATCGTGCTGCAAAGACATTAGGTGCATACAATCAATATTCGGTGTAATGGTAAGAATAAATAGCATATTGCAAAATAGGCATAAACATCGTAATTAATGTTATCGTACCATAGAGCTGCCTTTGTGTCCTATTTTGTGTCCACCTGTCCCACAAGTGGGTGCTCTTCTAGCACGTTGCGGTCTGCCTCGTGGGGGTGACGGCTGATGAGGGGGATGCTCGTCCGGTACATCAATATCTGGCTGTAGCAGGTCAATCCCTACCGGAGGTCCTAGAGGGTCGGATGAGGATGAGGTAGGTGGGTAATGATGCTCTACGTACAGGCTAGGAGTAGGGATCATTGTCATGGGTTCAGTACTGGGTGGGCCCATGGGTAAAGTGAGTGCACTGGAGCTGGTGGGTGGGTATAAGGGTGTTTCAGGGAGCATAGGAGGGGTGAAGGGACTGGGCTGCAAAGGTGGGGTGGGTGAAGGGACCTCAGCCTGAGGAGATACATCTACCATGGGTGGAGGGACCTCGGACTGAGGAGATGCAACTGGGATGGGTGGAGGGACCTCAGGCTGGGGAGATGCATGCGGGATGGGAGCAGGTATCTCAGGACTACTTACAACCCGAGGGGTTGTTGCACACCGACCACGGCCCCTAGCTACACTTGTGCTTGGGCTTGCTGTAGCAGGCCGACCACGGCCCCTAGCTGCACTTGTGCTTGGGCTTGTTGTAGCAGGCCGACCACGGCCCCTAGCTGCAGTTGGGCTTGGGCTTGCTGTAACAGGCCGACCACGGCCCCTAGCTGTGCTTGTGCTTGGGCTTGCTGTAGCAAGCCGACCACGAGCCCTAGCTGCGCTTGTGCTTGGGCTTCCAGTATCACGCCGACCACGGGTCGGTGTAGTTACGGGTGCTGCACTTGTGCTTGGGGCTGCAGTAGTTGCTGATTCAGTCTCAGTACGGTTGTTTGCCTGCCCAGTGGCTGTAGGATCACCACCAAGCCCAGCCACATTATATAGGATGCGCCGGACATGATTGTGTTCTCGGCTGCCTACAGGAAGCCAATTCAACAACGCTAAATGACTTTCAATCTGAAACACAGAAAGAACCAGTACAATCAGAATTTTCCACATTTATGTAACAATTATAGAATGCATAATATAATACTTATTAATCTACTTAAATACTCATCTAAACTAAGAAGTGAAAGTTTTATTATGATACTATATGCAACAAAAACTCTTTTTAATTGGATGTCAGTAAGATCAAACCAAATTTGTTGAAAGAAGAAATCAATTGATTCTACGTTCGTACATGTACTAAAGAAAAAACAAAGCAAGCAATAAAATATAATTAGAACACATTACCAACTGATGTAATCTAGCACTGTTGCGGTCGATATACTTTCGAGTGACCGGACCGTACCATTTGTAATAGTCATGATCGCGGGCCATCTCACCAGTCTGAGGAGGTGCACGGCAAACTCGTTGTTCTCTGCTATTCCATGAAATGATATATGGTTCATGCTCCTGCCTCCAATTCTTTTCCACCTTCCCACGCAAGTCTATTCTATGTAGCCTTTCATCGTACACAACATGGTCAGGCCGCTCTTGCGCCAACCCAAACTGTCGAAGGACACGGTCTGGGTGGTGTGTCTCCACTATGCAAAAACACACAAGCGGCACCCTTGCTGTCCACGTACCCCTCCCTGCAACGCAGAAGTCAGGAAGGTGGACAAAGTGTGCCTCGTATGGCTGCCACACAATCTACAATAGAAACAAAAAAACAATTATCATAGCATCTTAAAATGTGAAACAAGGGAGAATACAAGGAAAAACAAAAATTAAAACGGCAGATATGTTAAAGTATGAAGCAATCATATTCTTAAGGAAAATTAACATAATCGAACAGAATATTTGAATATTATTACCTGGTTCGGCTTCATTGTAACTAATTGCTCACGATACTGGACCAAGGCCATCCCGGATGGCCTACTCTTCGAGCCTGGCACCCGCACCCACCTACAGTTACGAGCGAATAACATAAAATAAGTAGCTACTTAGTTACTAAGAAGAGTACATTGTATAACACACTAAATATCGAAAAAAATACTTACTTAAAGGCAAGTGGAGCATACGGCCACGGGCCATAATCACATCCAGGTGGGGGCTCTATCCTCGGGCACAAGAATGGCAACCTTGCCCATGCCTAATACTGGACCAAGGTGCACGCTCCACCAATCTGCGATGCCCCTTTCTCGCTTGCCCGACACAACTCTCTATACAACCAGGCCAGGCAACCACTACCCCAGCTATACTGTGGTGGATCATGGAGGTTCTGCAATTGCTCCAAAAACATCAGATGCACCCTATCTCCCGACTTGTCCATAAAAAGCTTATCCCCTAGTAGCGCTAAAATATAGCACCGGGCATACTTGTGTATCTGAATTTCCGTTGCGTCATCAGGCAGTGGCGCTGCAATGGCCTCAAGAAGGCGGCTGATAAGAATTCTTTGCCCCACCAAGGTTTTGTTGTCATTCGCCGGAGTAAAACCAAGAAAATCCATGCAAACAGTGCTCCAACTTCCATCTAACACAGCAGTCGGCCCAACCAAGACCTCACTGTCTATAAGAAGTCCAAAAATGACCTCCACATCTTGTAGGGTGATTGACATCTCACCGTGTGGAAGATGGAATGTATGAGTCTCCGGCCGCCATCGCTCAACTAGGGCCGTTATAAGGCAATAATCTATCTCTCTGGAAGGGGCCCTAAACAATCCATCAAGCCGTAGCAACTTGATAATGTCGATCACCCGATTATCGCGCATTTGAACGTTTGCCATCTCCTTAGTGCGACCACGGCACGTAAGGTGGCCCGGGTCCTGCAAAATCAATAAAAATTATAGCAGTTGTTAGAACTATAAATACAACTTTGAAGGAACTTACTAACTAAAAGTCAAAGATAACGTAAAAATTAAAGCATTTGTTAGAACTAGATATTTCACCTCGCCATTCCATATGTCCTCTGATCGATGATGTCGTTGTCGCGTCAACAATGACCCAATACTAGGACCAGGCTCCAAGATATGTGGCTCGTCATGAATTTGAGGCTCCATACTGCAAAGAGTGCTACATATTTAATTAATTAAGTAAATAAATAAAAATTTTAATTATTTAATTAAATAAATAAAGTAAGAGAGGATAGCACTACCAAATATGAACAAAGGATACAGATCAAGATGACACTCTAGATGCAAATTCCTAACGCTTTCAATTGAAAGAATAAGAGAACAACAGGGATAAACTTAAAGAACAGCACATAAAATACTATACTTAAGTTTGTCCTATTCCTTATAACCCATATTTCAAGCTATATTTAATACTTTTCAAGCAGCCCACCGTTAAACAACAACACTTTTTTTTTTTTTTGAGTTCATTTAAACAACAAGACTAGTAATATTTGATTAAAAAAAAAAACAAAACAAAACTAGTACTGTGATACAAATTTGTCACCAAACTGCCAAATTTTAACATTGATGACTTATAAGGTAAGGGATATGGTACTAGTGCACAGTAAGAAGACCACGATAGTTAAAATCAACTATTCAAAAAAGTTCAAATCAGATAAACAGATTACATTCAATGAATCAACATAGAAAGTTATCAAAAGTGTAGTAATTATTTGGTATTTAGCAGTATAAGGAAATTGTATTATCTTCTCTCATATTATAGTAAAATTTACTAATTAAATTCATAACAAAATCTGCCATGTATATGAGAAGGTGGAATATCACCTAATTGACATTTTCCATAAAGTTATGACTAATATTAAATTCGGGTAGTCTCAACTAATAAACAAACTAATACTTTTTAATTGAATAATAATAACAAATTATAAATTTTAAGGCTAGTTTTCTACAATTGAAAATAGTAACAAAAATTGACCTAACTCTAGTAAAACACCAAACATTATAGTACATCAATCCTTCAATATATATATATATATATATATATATCCTTTTATTTTCGGTGAATAAGACTTATCATTCAAAGAAAAGGAACCTACAAGAGAAAGTACAAAAGCAGGGAACAAAATCATCCCAATCATGAATCCTTAGGGAAAATTCAGGGATGGAATATATGAGGATTTTTCCTCCAAAGTTACACAATACAATGGGCAACAAAACCAGCTTTTTCTAAATAGCATGTGATTAACACGACCATTCAACAAAAGAATCTAAAACAATTATAGTTCTAGACTTCTAGTAGTAATAGTACTATTTTCAATGACCCATTGTGGGGAAGTCAATGTGATTTGAAATTCGTGAATCACATTTAGTGCAATGTCTATTGTTTTCCCATCAAACCACACTGAACCCGAAGCTCTAATAAGGAAACTGTTCAATGTCTATTGTTTTCCCAAGTCTCTAAAGCAACCAAACCAAACCAAACAAAAGCATTACAAACCCAAACTAGCAAAACCCATACAAAACCATAAATAGGAAAAAACTAGCAACGTATTTCAGCAAAGTAATCCACACCCAATAAGCTTAGAAAACAATATTTCAGCAAACTATTTGCCTCAAAAAGTGAATCAAAGTTCCAAAATGCCATCTTTGAATCAAATCCAAAAATGGTTACTTGGGTTTCCTTGAAATGCCACATTAAATTTTTTTTTTTTTTTCAACTCTAACAATCACATAAAAACTAATGTCATTGCCAAAACATAACCATATTCTCAGAACACCAACAAAAAAAACACAAAAAAAAAAAACCCAAACAGCTCTGAAATTGAAAAACGAAAAACCTAGGTCACATCATGAAATTCCATAATCTAAAATTGGAGAAAGAGAGAGACAGACAGAGGAATCTAAGAAGCAAAAACGACAAAGTATTGAGAAGAAATAGAGAGTACCTTCGGCACGGTGGGCTACGAACGGCAACAGCGTTGACAATGAACGATTGCTTCAGCACTGGGCTACGAATTTGCTGGTGTACTGGGGTACGATTGCTTGAGAGTGAACGAGTGAGTGAGTAAGTGAGTGAGTTTGAGAGGGCGGAGCGAAATGGTGTTCAAGTGAGTGTGTGTTTCAAATTTTCTGATTTTGAAATGAGCTGTTTGAAAGGGTGCTGTGGAAGTTTTAAGCAGTGGATTTCGAGTCTTATAAACTCGATTTCTACGTGGCACACGTGGCAATTTTGTCCACGTAAGGTGGGCAAAAAACACTGAACTCGACTTTTTAAAACTCGAGTTCTAAAATAAATCTCGATTTTTAAAAACTCGAGATGTTATTTTTACTATTTCTTCTCAAACCGGGCAACTAACGAAAATTTTAAAATATGGCTGTTATTTGGCAAGGGTGTTCGATAAAACTTGTATATGCTTTCATAAAAATAATTCAATACACAATGTATATATTTCTACATCCCTCAACTCACTAACTGAATACTAAAACTGACTCCACAAATATCGAATTTTCAGCATGATCCACGCTTCTCTAATAGATTGGGCTTACGGGGGAGATCGACCATAACTGCTATAGCTGTATTTTGTATTTCATGGAGGGAAAGGATGGCTTAGACAAAACACTGTCGTGTTTTGATCTATGCACATCTTTTAGTAAATCGGCTTCATGTGACTTAGTTATTTCACATGTGATCTTTTGAAATGATTTTTCCACACGTGTGACATGTGTCCTTAGACGAAATATAGTTTTGTGCCAATTTTTTTCATAAACGTTGTCATTTGTTGCAATCTTTGTTTTAGAGTGAATCTAATGTTTAACGCTTGCCATTTAGGATTTATCGTGAAATTTTTGTGAATGTGTAGGATTTCTATAAAAAAAAAAAAAAAAAAAAAGCAAATGAACTTGTTTGATGGAGAGAGGAATAACTTAATGGGGGAGGATAATTAACTGGGGTGTTACGGAGGGAAGCCAAAAAAATTGTGGAGGTATTAAATAATCAAGAATAATTGAAAAAAAATGTTTTGGATCCTAAAAATAGCTTTAAATATTTTTGCATACTTACCATTACATATATAACTTTTTAATTTTTAATTTTTTTTTTTTTGGATAATTGAGGAAGGAGGATTTATTAGATTTGAATCTTGAATGAATGTCTTATTTGAAAACACCAAAAAGTACCATCTAGTTGAGCTATATGATTTTAGGTGACTTTTATTTTTTATTTTTTGGGAGTGCAATATCTGAGTCCAGGAAGCAAAAGCAGTTTGTTATTTTGAAATAACTGATATAATGACTGCTTGCATTGGTGCTTACCCGGGTCAATAGTTGGAGATGGTTTGTAAGTGGCTAGTTATTCAACCATTATTAAGTTTAAGGTTGGAGCGCATCAACGGTTGTGGCTATTGAGGGATAGTGACGTTCACTAAGTAATTGGCTTTGAAAGAAGAGTCATGCTAACAAGTGCCTTTAGGACAATAGTTAACAATTCATTTTAGAATAATTTTGAAACTATTTTTATGAGAAATAAAAAAATCTGTCAAAACATAAATTGCTTTTTTTTTTTTCATAAAATTTTTATTTAAATGGATTGTTAACGATTGTCCTAAGAGCATCCATTAGCATTTCCTTAAAAGAAATAGATTCGGGTGATAAACTGAACAGTTTAATATTAACTGTATTTAATTTTTTTTCAAATAAAAATTAGATAGAAATATAAAGGGAAAAAAAGAGAGAGTATGACGTGGTAAAAGAGTAACAAAATAGAGAGAAAATCAAGATTATTATTGTAAACACATTGAAATATATACCAAATTATGATGAGGGCGATGTATTGGATAAAAATATTTTATCATGAGAAGCACATCTGAATCTTAATAAAGGAAATCCATATTTTCTTCATGGATGTCTTTGCTACTGTTGTCCTTGTCCTCACTCCTCATACGAGAACAACGTTTACAATTTTGTATAAGTTGTATTGCAAACGACTTTTTAAGATTTGTCCAAAGGAATCGTAAAATTCATTTCATTTAGTACATTGTGGCTTATTCTTGAATCTAAATGTCAAAAGCAAGATGAACTATGTTTACACTTATTATATTGGGGTTAAGTAACCAAATGGAACTTTGCCACATTCAGCAACTGAATAGTTCATTGCTTTTTATTTTATAATTTTTTTTTCCAATTATAAACGTATAAATTAAAGTATATGAATGTGTAAAGGCAAAGAATATGTAAAGCTCAAACCACCCAAAATAATTTAAACTACTTTCTCAAAAAAAAAAAAAAAAAAAAACTTTGGATGTTCTTGTTGAAAAGATTAGGAGTTGTCAACCAATTGAATTACAAGATTCTTAATAATTTTTTTTTTTGAAATAATTGTTATAACGATTGCTTGCATTATGATAATTTTATATTAATGAGTATTTATCATAAATGTGCCTTACACGGAACTATATATTAAACTATCTATTCTATTATTTAAAAAAATTATTAAAAAATATATTAATATATTGATCTGTAAAATTGCAAGGTCTTAGAGATCAACTAAAAGCTAAACTAGATTTTATATATACTATTATAAATTATAGATTATAGTTTTATTGTAGACGAAGATAACCAGTTGAGGCAACCATAATTTTCATGATCTAACTTGAAGAAGTGTATCAATTTGCGGTAAATGAAGATAACCACTCGAGACAACCATAATTTTCAAGATCTAACTTTGTTATATTTTATTATATAATATATGTCGTTTTACATGACTAGCAGTTATAGGTGCAACGACAAACAAAATTAGTAATAGGACCTGCTTGTCCAGTTATTTGAGTACATACTCCGTAACTTCCTTGAAATAAACCGTATATTGCTATGCACCTGGTATTACACCAAAACGCATTGCAACCGCTAATGAAATATCTTATGTCTGTAGTGCACGTTTTAGAACTACTTGGATTGTTGGATACACTTTTCGATTGGTAGTCAGCATCAGATCGATCAAATTCTTTAGAGCATAGCTTGCCATCCACCATTGGCAGTAGTTCATATACTTGATTATGACAAGAAATCGAGAAGTATTAACCACTAATCGATGCCATTCATATATAAACATGTAAATTTATTTAAGAATAAGGCACTTAATTATGTTTTTATTACTTGATTTAAAAATAGTGCTTTAAATCATGCTTGAGACGTGAAAGCTCGAAAATGCGTTGAAAATACAAGAGCTGTGTTAGACCCTCAAATTAAAGTTACGGCTCGATAGATTTTACACTAACTTAATACTAAGTGCGGAATAGTGTAAATGCGAGTAGATAAACAAACAAGCTATTTTAATCCATAATCATGACAACACAACAGTAAAATGGAATATAAAAGAATAGGGAAGAGAAATGCAAACACAAGATAACACGCTGACGTGTTATCGAAGAGGAAACCGAAGAACTAAGCGAAAAACCTTTCTGCCGCCCTCCAAGCGATAATTGATCCACTAGACAATCAGTTGGGATACATGGGTTAGCAAGAGACCCTCCAAGCCTAATCTACCCGATGTACCTAAGCCCTCCAAGCTCCTACTCCAACAAGGCTTCTCGGAACCGTGTCTTGTCTAGTTCTCTGAATCTCGCAACAAGCTCCATGTTGCATCTGCCATCCTTGGTTTCTTCAAATACTTCCCAGCAGCACCAAAACCTCATTTGACACTCTGAAAGGGTGTGATATGTGTTTAGGCTATCAACCTTTCAATGGTATGGAAATGGAGAGGTAGAAGTTGAGGAAAATTCACAAGCAATTGTGTAGAGAAATGTGGGTATAACAATCTCTAACTCTCAAGATTTGTGGTTAAGGTTTTCTTTCAGAAGCACTCCTCAACATTTGTGGGTAATGTGGGTATATATAGTGTGGGTACAGAAAGTCTGTATTAGATAGTACAGTCTGGCAAAACAGAATGTTTCGCGAGTGTCTCGCAGGAAGGCCTTACCTGCGAGCTACTCGCAAAACACAGCTGTCTCCATCCTGTCCTGACTCTTCGCATTTCAGCATGTGCAAGTCACATGAATCTCTTTGCGGGATGCTAAGTTGCAAGCTACCCGCGAAAACCTCTTCAGTCTTCAATTGCTTGAGTCTTCACACACTCTCTCTCTATCACACAATCCTTACAATTAAATCCCACAATAAATATAGAGTACAAAAGATTGAATAAAATTACAATCAAATTTGACACGGAATAAAAGCCAACAAAATACATAGTTGTAAATTACAACTTTATAATCTCCCTTTTTGGCTATTCTGTGACAAAACTCCTAAAACAGACTCTATACTTAAACGTGAGTTTGAGAATAGTGGCAAAACTCACTCACACTTAATCTAGAAGTTGTGAAGTACTTGCACGTATATACCTGTAACCTAAAACACTTGCACACAAACACAACTTTCATTAACCTTATAACAAGTTGAATACATGGTATGCACATGAGCAAGTAAAGTGCGATCAAGTTTGTAAACACTATAAAACAAGAAAGCATATTTTGATCAAACAGGAACAGTCATTAAAGAATGACTACAATGAACATTTAGCTAGTAAATACTCATCTGGACATGCAATGCAATTAAGAACAATCAAAATGATCAATTGTATGTCCAACACTCAACCAACGTAAAATACACAAAGTATTTGCATTTAGGAAACAAGATTCTACTAGGGCACAAGAGTGAGGTACTTAAGACATATTAGCAATATCTTAAAAGTACAAAAAAAAAATGCTACAAAACAGTGAGATAGCTTAGGCCTAGGACTGACCTAGCTCATGACTCGTGAGGGCTCATGTCTTAGGACTCAACAATTAGCCACATCATGGCCCAATTCTAAGAATGCAATAGTCATTATCCACATTGTGGCCCAAGTCTAAAGACCCAAAAGTATTTTCTTAAAAGGGATCAAATTTAAAGTGTAGGTGAATCACAACATGCTCTGGGTCCCAATATGATAATCTATAACGTTAAAAGAATGTGTTGCCCTAGTGTGGGGTGTGAGATGCGGACCTACTTCACAAAATTCTTGAATTAACATTATGCTTAAGCCTAAAAAATCATTCAAATCTCACCAATTGCACCACCATCTCTGCCAATATCTTACTTTTTTTTTTCTTCAATTGTTTTTCTAGTGTGTGATATTGGCACTTTTTTCACGTCATCTAATTCTGTTGTAGTTAACAAAAATGCCCCAAAAAGCAAATCACAATAAAGGTAAATGCCTTATAAAGAAAATTACAAAATAGGTAAATATCTCAAAAAGAAAACTACAAGGAAAGTAAATATCATAAGATAAACTACAGGGTAATTCCATATTTTAAGAATATACCATGCCTATGGAAAAAACAAAAGGATATACCACATGTGGTATGTGTAATTTACATTATATAATAACGAGAAAAAAATGTGTCCTATCACCGATGTATCATGGTGTCCATACATTGCACTAGTAACACAAATGAATGAAACATAATGGGCTACTACTAACAAACTTGAATAATTACAAGGTGCAGACATATGTTACCCTAAACAATTTACTCTAATTCTACCATTACCATTTTCACAATCCATCAAAAAAAAGAAGAGCAGCAGCTCTATAACTAGAAAAAAAAAAAAAAAAAAAAAAAAAAAAACTAACCAGTCCATCAAAACTAACTTAGTACATGTTAGACATCAAAACAAACTATTGCTTTGCAACAACAGTGTCAGATTCGTTGTAAAATAGAAGGTTCCTTCGATTCAACAACAGCATTATCCGTCTTTGGGTGATCGCGGTGCCCACGCCAAATTCGTTGTACACGGGAAGCTGCCTGGGATTGCAGTCCTTCGGGGCCAAATCGTGACAACTTAGAATGCCATATTTGCTTCAAGTCGGAGGCCATTAGAGCAAAGGCTTCCACTTTTGTGTGGGTTTTGAGGGTTTTTGAATAAATCGGGAGTTTGGATAGGTTGTACATGTCTGCGGAGTAAGGTTTCATAACCCATTCAAGAAGTTCTTCTACAAAGAATTTTTTTTCAAGCCGCTCAGCATGTTGGGAGTCTTCACCACCATTACTACTGCTTGTGCAAGTCCATACAGTGCCTTCAGTAATAAAAAAAACCGCATCAATTGGGTCTCCCTCCTGAACAATGTAGCAGTGCTCTTTGTAGAACTTTGGTTTGAGAGAGTCGCAGATCTTAAGCAACAGTTGTTCATGCTTAGCCGCCAACCCATTGTCTTTTACGAATTTCAGCTGATCAAGAAAAACAAATATAAGTTGTAGTACAAATTAGTAAAAAAATATATATGTAAAAATAATATGCCCGTCTAATGCATGAATTAATTTTTTTTTTTTAAAACATATGTAAAGTAATTGAAGAAATGATTAATGCAATATCATTGAAATTAAAAAATAAAATGATAATACAAATAAAAGAAAAAAAATTATCTTATGTTACATCACATAAATACATTAGTCAATTTTTTTTTTTTTAAATTTCTTTTATTCCAACCAACTATTTTTGAACAAAAGGGAAGGAGAAATGAGGGACACACTTCCTCCTCACTCTCTTTTGCAAACCCAAACAAAGCCTCTTGAGTTGCTCGATTACAAGAATTTGGAACAAAACAAATTTAAAATGACCAAGCGAAGAATCTCCGAAAAATAAAATATGCCTTTGAAGCATAATGCTCCTTAGAGTTTAGCAGGGATATCAATCCCGAATTAGTGCATTGCAAGATATCGAATGTATAATACCCAATTTTTATTATATTAGCTAAAACTTTATACTATATCTATATAATTCCCCAAATATGTATTATTGAAAATAAAGGTACGAAAAAATATTTCATATTTTATTTAAAAAAGTATAATGGATGTATAAAACTCACATTCTTTAGAAGATTTAAGCAGAGATGGCGCTTGACATTGCTTTGAAGTTCTGGAGGAAGATCAGGTATCAGGTTCTCCACAGAAACATCTTCGTCTTCTTCAAATCTCTGATCTATGTTCCTTATAATCTCGCTTTTAATGGTACTATCAAAGCCCCGTTGGGAAATCCAAGATCTCATGATTTTTTGTTGTTTTTGTCGTTTACTTGACTTCATCTTTTTGCGTACCTTATCCCAATTTTTAACAGATTTTGTTGCTGTCCACTGCATGTACATCTAACCCACCTCTACTAGTCAGTTCAATTCACCAAATTTTACAATCATACGTCTCATTGTTCAACACAACTCCATTGGGTTCAGGTTAGAAAACAAAACTTCATTATCATGAAATTGAGACATTTGTAGTTGAGTAATAGTTTATTTTCTCAAAAAATATAAACGGTAAAGTTGTGATTTCCAACTATATTGTGTTAGCTTTAATTCCGTGCCAAATTTGATTGTAATTTCTTCAATCATTTTCCTTGTATGTATGTGGGTTATTTGTAAGGGATGAGTGTGAGAGATTGATGAAGAATCAAGCTTCAATATTTGAATAAGTGGATTTCGCGACTAGTTCGCGTGAAGCAACTTGCGAAAAAGTCATGTGTAGAGTACATAACTGGAAGATGAAGAGTCGTGTCAGGCTATCAATTTTGCAACTGTCTCGCGAGAAGGGCCAACCCGTGAAGGACTTGCGAAAGTTTTTGTTTGGCAAAAAGTTGTGTTTTGCTTTACTAGATCTTTACCTACACTATATATACCCAAATTACCCACAAATTGTAAGAAGTGTTTTTTCAGAGAGAAAACCCTAGAAAATACACTTGAGAGTTAGAAATTGTTATACCCATAATCATCTACACATTTCCTTGTAGTTTTCTTTAATTCCTACCTCTCCATTTCTAGATCTTTGAGAGGTCGCTAGCTCAAACACTTACTACACCCATTCTTAGTGTAAAGTGAGATTTTGGTGCTGTTGGGAAGCATTAGAAGAAGCCATTCATTAGTGGATGCAATCGAGCTGAATTGCGGGATCCGGAAAGTTAGAGAAGACAAGACTCCGAGAAGTCAGTTGGTAGTCAGAACTTAGAGGGCTCAAGTACATAGGGTAGACTATACTTGAAGGGTCTTTTGTTATTCGTGTACTTCAACTTTATTCTCTAGTAAATCGATTTCGACTTAGAGGGTTGCGAAGAGGTTTTTCGCCGAGTTCTTCGGTTTCCACTTCGATAACACGTCTCGGTGTTTTGTATTTGCATATCTCTTCTCTACTCTTTAAGCTTTTATTTTATTGTTGATGATGGATGAATATGGCTTAGGGTAGTATTATCAGTTCATTATGCTTATTTACTCTTGTTCCACACTTAGTCTAAGTTAGAGTAAAAGCAATCTAGCCAAAATTTTTAATTGGGAGTCTGAACAAACTCTTGTGGTTTAGCACAAATCCGAACTTTCATAAACAAAAGAAAGTAAATAAGATAAAGAGAGGAGGTTTACATTAGATTCTTAAAATGATTTTCCAAAACTCGAAATGTTTTCCCAATTTTTGAGCACACATCATAAAGCCATCGATGTTTCCTGTTTGTATCATTGTTTATGTAAACATGTCATGATGGAACACTCACCCCGAAAATTGAAAGTCAATGAGTTGATGCACTTTCTACTGATTAGTCACCAAGAGTCAGTGAAAAATGAGGCACCATCGTGAGATGAGCGTCGCGAAGTGCCTCCATGCATAGCTAAAGTTCTAAACTCATGTTTCTGTTTCAAGACACGATTTTGCCCATACCTAGGCTAGACAATTTTGTGACATTCCATTAATCTAGGTGTTTCTAACGGAAATGTCTAGAGTTCAAATCTCACCTCTCCATTATTACTATTAAATTTATTAAAAAATTAATAGTATCAATTTAATACTACTACTGATAATAATTGGTTGATTAGCATATTAAATTATTGATGTGTCATACTTCTTGTCTAGAAATCACACACTCTCTCTTCTTCATTAGTACAGTAAATGGTATATTACAAACCTCTCTCACATTAATATGAGTCCAATCTATGAAACTAATGCTTAATAGAGATTACTTTTATGTGAGAGAAAGATGTTATACATTAGATGTACTGAATAGGTCAAAAAATAACAAGGAGCCTTAAAAGATTTTTATAAAGAAAAGAAGAGAAGAGAAAAGAATTGGGTACTCACCTGCAAATTTCCCATGAAATATAGAAATAGTACCAATCCAAAGATGGAAATACCAAGTGCAAAGCAGTTTTCCCATATGTAGTTACTTGTTTCAAGGTTTTGACCAAGAGAACTGCAAAAATGTATAAAATGTCATAACTATAATGTATGAGATACTAATCTTAAAGATTTATAACTACAAATCTACAATGCATAAAATAAGAATCTAAACATTTTTAGGGGAAATGAATAAGTTAGGAGGAGACGTGCAGTCCTATGCTCGGGCCTTCAAGATCACAGGTTTATGGCCTTTGGAGAAATATGACCTCCCCTTACATAAAATTTTCTCAATGAAAAGAAAAAGGAAAAGAAAAACAACCATCACCACAGGCCTAAGGGAAGAAAACAAAAATTGAAGACCAATATTGAACTCAAACTCTATCACATGCCGCTATTTCCTTTTATTTCAGATGAGTCAATATCTTATACCTCTATGTTTATATGGCAGAGAAGAAGCTACCAAAAGCTACACCAAAAATGTATCGGGAAATGACTATAAGCAATAGACAAGAAAGTATAACCGTGACACAGATGTTACTTCTTGATCACGACATTATTTTTTATAAATATATTTGCCCAGTTTGACACTTCTTTGATATTAAAAATATCTAATAGCAAAGGAGCAAAGAGCAGGGAAATTATTGGTTTAACAAATGTGTGAGGATCAATATTCCACCTGCTTCATATCCAAAAAAACAACAGACAAGCGTGTAAGGACAATTAATGTTCTTGAAATTTTTAAACTAGGAGAAATTAACTATTTTAGTCCTAGTGTGTTCAAACATCAAATTAAGAATTGATTGAGATGGCTTTAATATGGAATACAGCAAAAAGTCTAACATGTGCAAACCTTAGATTTCGCATGCCCCACCAGAAACTGTAAAATAATTTTTGTGGAAAATCTTCAGATTCTAAGACGCCAGATTGAAGGGCTTTAAGAAATATTCCAAAGTCAAAGGACGTTGTATTTTTAGTATTTATAGGGCAAATATCATTTATAAAAGACGTATTTACAAAACTGGGATTTCCAAAACTGCGGTCACAATCAAAAGAAATTCCAACACATCTACTACGATTATGATCACACGCTTTATGCCAACAAGCTGCCAGTCGTTGAGTAGAGAAAAAATACCAGAAGGCTCCCAATACCTAAAAGACCAGAAAATCATTAAACATTAATAAATTCTGTAGATATCCTATGTCTCAACAAGATATTATTAATTGTTACAACAAGAACAAAATAATAAGAGAAAAAAGAGAATTGTATAGACACGAAACTTCTACTTATTAATTGAAAATTCCTCATCATCTGATGGCTATTATCTTACTCAGGCCAACTGCACCTCTAACCTCATCATTTAAGCTAGTATCAATAGACAGTAAGATGGTTAAAACACCCATTGAGAACAACACTCGATTACATGTTTATAACAATGATCCTCTTCGCAATCTACACTTTACAAGCAGAACTGGTTGGGTGTGTAGTCTATATCTAATACTCACTTGACCAAATATCTCTTACACAATACACATTGTCTATCAATTCATGGCAGCAGTTCAATCATCCCATTATGATGTTGTTCTTAGGATCCTTTGATATCTAAAAGGCATTTTTTTCATAGAATTAATTTATTCTTCCAGTCGCTACTAGCACTCCGGGCATACACTAATGCCAACTAGGTAAGAGATCCCCGTGATCATCGTTCCATCATGGGATTTTGTTTCAACTCAAGGATTCTCATATATCTTACTGCAGCTAGAAAAAATCTATTGCTACAATTGAAAAGTTAATATAACATTCAGCTTCGGTATTGAAGTGAGTAACAACAATTTGCTTCTAGCTGCATTAAGATATTGGACAGTCCCTGTACACATTGTTTGTTAAGTTCATCGCAGCACGTCGTTCATCCCTTTTACAAAAAGGATAGAGTTTGAAAAAGATTGTCAATATAGTGTTTGTGTAAATTAATAACATTCAATAATCTCAAATGACAATCAGCTTGGTTGGAAAGATAAGATACTTGAAAAATATATCTAACAAGAAAATTAATCAACCCTGATTGTTAAAAGGGATTACTACATATTTGTTGAAATGTCGGGTCAAACTCCAGCCCCCTGACCCCCGGTCTTCCCCCTAAATAAATCGGCTCACAGGTTGAACAGAGAAAAGGGGATATAAAACATCTTGGAATGTCAAGGCCCTTGAGTCCCTTGGTCCACGTAAATTGGCTAACAGATTGAACAAAGCAAAGGGAATATAAACCAGGTATTTTAAATCATTAATATTAATTATAAAACGCAAAAGAGTCATCTCACAAACAAGTGCTTTAGATCGCACACAAACGGTGAGTTCCAGTTAGTTTAACTAGAAAAGTTTCTAATGGTTGAATAAGAGATCTGAAGTTCAATTCCTCCCTACACCAAATACTGATTGGTGTCTTGGTCTGATGATAAAAAGCTATTATCAAGAGATAGCCTTTACATTTCCACCACTGCACCAGGCATTCATATAAGAGGTTTAATCCACACAAGTCCAAAAAACAAATAAAGTGAAACCTTTGGAATCTATAATTTTTTTCATATGTGGGTTCATTTGAAATAAATGTTTATTAAAGCTGACAAAACATTGATAAAATATCAAAACTTGCCAAGATTAAATTTAATGAATGTGAAATTACTCCCAAATCAAACTTACATGACCAGCAAGGATGTATAGAATGAAATTCAATGAAGCTTTGACCAGCACGATTCTATCAAATTTCTTGTTATTTGTTATTAGTTTCTTCCAAGATAGGTGGATTTGAGAGACTCTTGGCACATATTGGAAGAGAACAATAGAGTTCAAGAATTTTACTTTTTTTGAAGATTTCGTGCCCCTCATTTCTGAAAAAATAGCCAGAGTCACTACCTGAACATATTATAAGAAATTTAGTGTTTAGAGCCAATGGATAGAGTCCATCTGTAGGACAATGATAACTTAAAGAAAATACAGATTATGGATGTAGTGGAAATTAAACTAGGATATAATCTTTAGCGGTCAAAGTCTGAATCAATTTTTTTTTTTTTTTTTTAATATTCAAAGAATAAGAAATAGACTAAAATTCAACACCAAATTTATACATGAAAACTAATATTAATTGTTGGCAAAATATAAATAAATGGAACAACACAAATGATTGATTTTTAAAACAACTCAATTGTCTATTAAAGAAAATTTTATTTTGCTTTGTTGAAAAACCTAGTTTCGGTAATTTTTTTATTGGAAAAGTCAAACATTATACTTGAATTTCCCATAATCAACAAATAAAATAAATGTTATATATATATATATATATATTACCTCAATATTTTTCCAATACTCTGATAACTAGAAAACTAATTAATATAGTCAAGTAAAAGTTAAAAATTAAAATTTTTTTTTAATTAATAATTCAATAGGGGAGGGGATTTTGAAATTTAGACTCTCCGTTGGAAACACTGGGAAGCACCAATTGAGTTATAAGACTCTTGGTTAAAATTACTTTGACTTACAAACAAACTTTTGAAACTATTAAGCTTTAGCCTCTTTGTATTATGTTCTATATTATATCCATTTTTCTTCTAGTGTATTGCCAAAAATATTTCTTTTGAAAAACACAACCGAATAGTTTAGACAGAGCCAGACAACAGCATGCACAAAGTCCCGAAATTTTAAGGTCCTAAACAATAAATAATCAACGCGACAAATAAATTGTCATTTATATATTTATAAAAAAAATATAAAAAAGCCCCAAAACAGAGTAGTTTGATTATTATTTTTATTTAAAATATATATTCTAGTAACACTTAAGGATTTGTTACACATAGGGTTCTTTCTTTGGTAGGGACTGCAAGCCACAATAATGGATTAGCTAACACATACACATATATATTATTTTTAAAATTTTAAAATTTTAAATTATAAAAAAAAAAAAATGTAAGCAACATTTATCAAACCAAACAAGTGAACAACAATTAGCAGAGGTCTCCCTTACCTGCGGGATGGGAAGAATAGTTATGATGTCGAATAAGAACCACGGCCATAAATATTTCTGAGCTATTTTCCAAGCATCTGTATTCAACTCAGATTTTCCACTTCTCAGAAGCTTCTTGTCTATAAAACCAGTGCGAAATTGCAATATGATATGCAGTAGGTAAATGATATCGAAGAAGGATCGCAAAACGATAGCTGTGATCCACAACTTCTTGTCTAACCGAATGCACTTCTCTTTTTCATTGATCACAGGAAGATAAAAGAACAGAGGATCCAATGATACTGCAATCACGCACAACAATACAAATCCTACATTCCACCTTTTAAGGAATGCCTTCCTTGGATCAAGAATTTTCTTCCGTGCCGTTGTTTCTTTCACTGAATCACCTCCACCATTCTTAAGAAATTGCCTCTCAATGTCTTGATTATTCCTGAATAAAAAAAGGCAAACACAAAATAAGTTATTGACTCTTATTTACTATCATCTAGTGTAAAATAAATAATAATAGAGGTATTTTTTTTTTATTCAAATAAATTAGTTTGTATTAAGGATTAGTTTGATTAGTTTCAATTATGGTTAGTGGGAATCTTTAACAACTTTCCCCAAAATGCCTATAAGTTCTAGCAAAATTTCATAAAAATACACTACTAGTATCTTCAAGTGTGCATGAGCTCTTCTTTTATATATAATGTTTAAATTTTAAATTTTTGTATTTTAAAACCATGTGTAAAATATGGGTTTATGAATCGAAGAGTAAATAATATCTTGTGCGGGACGCAAATGAGACTGATGGACCAAGCCTCACTTGGGCTCACAACTTATTTATATGTTGGGTTAGGATTTCCTACTTTGGGTCAGGATTTCCTACTTTGGGTCGTTCACCACATGGAGGCTCAATGAGATCACTTTTCTCTCTTTAGCGTTGCCTTACCTCCTCCTCCCTCAAAATGTTTTTCTTTCCCTTTCTATTCTTTTTTCGCTAGCCCCTTTTTCCCACCCCTTCTATCTTATCCTACTCTTCTATTTATAGTTTGAAGTTCAAGGATAGGTTTTCAATGCTTTCACAATTAGTGCGACGGAGGGTCCAGTAAGGGTGATGATAAGTGGAAAATTAAGCTTGGATGGCTTTGGGAGTTGGTGCCCACTCCCGTGGATAGCTCGGCAGAGACGGTGCCTATTTAGTGCTACGGGAGGTCCAGTAAGGGTGATGATAAGTGGGAAATTAAGCTTGGATGGCTTTGGGACTTGGTGCCCACTCCCGTGGATAGCCCGGCGGTGATGTTCCAGAATTCAACCGGGCCAACGAGGATGATGTACAGTTCATTGATCTCTCCTCACATGCTCGGTAAAGTTTTGCCGAACATGTTTTTCGCAGTGAGGCTTGGGCCCCTGGCTTGCGTAAGTACAGATTGGGCTTTTGGGCGAGTGGGGGTTGGGCCCATGTGCTATGCTCTTGTAGCGGAGATCCAGGATTAGGTGGGCCCAAGCATTGGATGCCGTACATTAGCCCCCACTTGATTCATGCTCGGCGCCCGGCGTGAATCAAGGAATTCAAAGGGCGCACATTATGAGTTCAGTGAAGCGACGTCTGGGGCGTTCCAGAGCCCCATTAATGCGCCCTCAAAAGGCGCGCTGAGTCTGGCCATTCGTTTCAATTCTCATCATTGCCTGACGCTTCGTGAACCGAGGAGGCGCGGGTTTCAGTTGATGTTGGAATCATCAAGGCTTGGTAATTAATTTACATAATGGCTGATTAACCGTTGTCCATCTATCTTGGGTTCATTATAAAAGGTCTGCTCCATACCGTTCCTTTACTTTACACTCTTCATTCTGCGATTTTTTCCTCTGCCGCACATTCATCTGCGTCTACATACTCCAGCCCAGAATTTCCTCTCTCCTTAGAACCCAAAGTAAGTTCTCTACACTCCACTTTTACTTCCATATCTCCATTTCAACTTAAATTTTGGGGTTTTAGGATGGGGTATTCATATCTCCTAGATACGGCCGCGGCCTTAGCCACCTTTAGGCAGGCCTTCAACATCCCTAGCGATGTGGAGGTTGCGTATTGTCATGAGAGTGAGATAACACTCCATAGGGGGGGCAACACTGCCATCTTTCCCTTAATGGCCATTTTGGAGGGTGGGGTGAGGTTTCCTGTAGACCCTCTCATAATAGACACCCTTAGGTACTATGGATTGTGCCCAGACCAACTTCCTCTCAATTTTTATCGGTTAGTGAGTTGTGTGAGTAGGCTGAACCAGACATTCAGTTTACAGCTAAATCTGCACGATATAAACCATATGTACAGCTTATGTGGGAACAAGAAAACAAATTACTACCTGAAAGTTAGAGACATGAGGGTACGGCTGATCTCCTGCCTGCCCGACTCAAATAGGAATTCTGCAGGGGAGTTCGTAATGGTGCGCGGCAATTGGTTTGTCGGCGAATTCCCGTGTCCGCTTACTAGGCGAGAAGTGGGTTCGTCCAGATCATTAATCTTCTTTCATTTCTTATTTAGTTTCATGTGCGGGCATACATATACTTTGTGTTGCAAACATTTTGCTTATTCTAACGCTCATCCATGTTGGTTATTGCAGACGGTAGAGTGTTCGTCCCGGACGTTAAGGCCGTGCACGTACGGGACCTTAATTTCATACTCAGGTCCGAGATTTTCGTTCACACGGACGGACAACTTCGAGCCTCCCATCTTATACTCGACGTTGACCTTGTGTACTCCACCTAGCAAAATTTCAGTCAAGCTTTGGTAGTTGACAGCCCACTTTTGTCGTACATAGACGTTCGGCACACGAACTTTCTTCCCCCCAAGTTTACAGTAGGTGAGGCTCGGGACCAAGGTCCTCGATACATTTGTTTTGACAAGCGCCATCCCGTGAGGGACGAGTCAGCTGAGCGCGTATCCCGAGCTCGCAGGGAATGCGCACACGAACAAATTCAGCAAGAAGCCCCAGTCCAACAAGAAGCTCAAGCCGACCAAGAACCCCCAGCCCCGGATACTGAAGTAGTTGGCGAATCTCTAGGATTTCCTGAAACCGAACACAAACTAAGCAAAGATATGGTGACTCGGAAGATGATGTCGATCAGCCGTTTTATTCCCGGAGCCAGGCCTGCCGGGCAGTAGCAGCAGCAAGAACAGCCCCAAGGCCGTGTCCAAACCACTCCTCCACCGCAGACTGCTCCTGGTCGGCAGCGAAAGAGGCTGCGCACAACCGATCAAACCCAAGTTGGCCCGGGTGATGTGCGGTCAAAGACTCCCCCTCGGCCATCCAGCGGCATTGTGATTCGTGAACCCACGACCCAGACTGGGCTGAACGTGGCGTCCTCTTCCCGTGCTGTACCCGCGTGGCAGCCCTCGTTTATGCTGGACGGCAAACCTCTTCCCTCGGATGCATGTGTGCACGTCTGGGGAAAGGAGGCAAGTAGTCACATCGCCTAGACCTTGGTGCGCGGCCTTCTGTTGCTCGAGGACGTGCGTGCCTTTGAAGAAGGCACAGATGAATCGATGGGGAGAAGGCTGCAATGGCACACTGTTGCGGTAAGTTTTTTTTTTTTTTTAATGCCCGTCCATGCACTTTATCAGGCAGCACAACTGGCATATATACTTAATAGGCACGTCACAGATCTTGCGGAGGATGCTGGCCGGGAGAGAGCCCTAAAGGACATGGCCGAGGTGAATGCGAAAGAAAAGGCTGTGGCTACTGCGACATCTGAGAAGAAGGCTGCCGCGGCAAAGAAGGCAAAGGTGACTGCGGAAAAGAAATACAAGGAACTGTAGGTCTAGCTAGGGGAGACCAAGCTCAGGTTGGGGGAAGCCGAGAGCAAGCTCAATGCGCAGTCCGAGGAGCTTGTTGATATGAGAGCGGCTCTGGAGGAGAGCGAGAACAAGTGGTACCATGAAGGGTTCGCAGATGCGGAAAATTCAGCAGAACCGGTCATACAAGATGCTCGGCGACTCGGCTGTGAGGAGGGTTGGCTGGCCGCTCTACAGGCTTTGGGGGTCCCTGAGGACTCTCCTTTGAGGAATTCTGGCCAGATCCCCTTTCCAGTCCCAGGACCTGGCTCGCCGAACACCGGTGGAATTGTTGATAAAGAAAAGACGACCAGTCTGAGGGAATTAGTGGAGCAGATTGATTCCCATGTGGAGATGGAAGAACCGGAAGTGGTTAGCCATCCTTGCTCTGGAGATCAGCTCGACTAGGTCCCCCTTCAAAATCCGGTGCAACAGCAACCCATCGAGTCCGAAGCCCGAGAACAGCCTGCAGATTCTGCCTCCTGATTACCAAACCTTGGCCTTTTGTTTTGAAAGTTTTTCCTTATCGTTCTTTTTATTTATGTCGTTTGGTTGGTTTGCCCACATCACCGGGTTGTGGTGACTAAACAATTTAATTTACTGCCGGTCTTTGTACTTAAATGGCCGCCGTGTTTTGTGGCCGAAACAGTGATTTCATAGTTTTTATAATGGTTTAGCTTTGAATTAATTGTCATCATTTCTCTTTTTTTTTTGTTCTATGCTTGTGCTATAATTGCCGGTAAGTCAAGTCCTGTTTCGTCGTAGGACGGGGATTTGGCTCGTTCATCGGGTTCTTGCTTTTTAGAAGGGTCAGGCTCCTATCCTTAGGATAAATATTACAAGGTTTACACCTGTTCGGCGATGTACATCGAGCCGAGAGTCAGGCTTCTATCCTTAGGATAGATATTGTAAGGTTTACACCTGCTCGGCGATGTACATCAAGCCGAGAGTCAGGCTTCTGTCCTTAGGATAGATATTGTAAGGTTTACACCTGCTCGGCGATGTACATCGAGCTGAGAGTCAGGCTTCTGTTCTTAGGATAAATATTGTAAGGTTTCCACATTCTCGGTAAATGGAATAACAATCATCGGTATGAATAAACATTGCCATTTTCATTAGCTTGATATAATTGCGGTACTTCAAACAACTTTTTACTCATTACACGGCCGATCAGTGATAGAACTTTCTCAAATTATGAATGTTCCACGGCTGCGGGAGAGGTCTTTCGTCTAGATCTTCCAAGTAATATGGCCCCGCACTGGCGATGGTGGTAACCCTATAAGGCCCTTCCCATGTTTGGGCCAGCTTCCCGGCATTGGTATCTAGCATATTCCCTACAACCCATCTCAGGACTAAGTCTCCCGCGCTGAACTCCTTGGTTCTTATACCTTGGTCGTATCTTCTGGCGAGCTTTTGCTGATATTCCGCAAGTCGCACGGTGGCCACCTCACGGCACTCCTCCAATCTGTCCAAGAGTCCGACCATCATCTCCTCGTTTTGGGTGGGGTCGAACCCTGCGACCCGTGCACTACATAAGTTTACCTCGGTCGGTATAACGGCCTCCGCTCCGTAAGTTGAGGAGAACGGGCTTTCCCCTGTGGATCTCCTGGGGGTAGTTCGGTAAGCCTAAAGGACGTTCGACAGTTCCTCAGCCCATCTCCCCTTGGCGCCGTCCAGTCTTTTCTTCAATCCGTTCAAAATTACTTTGTTTGTAGCCTCCGCTAAACCATTGCTCTGAGAGTATGCCGAGGTAGAGTACCTATTCTTGATGCCGAGATCCTCGCAAAATGTGCGGAAAGCTCTACTGTCGAACTGCAACCCATTATTGGATATCGACGACTCCGGCACCCCAAATCTCATGACTATATTCTTCCACACGAACTTTTTTACATCTGTATCCCGGATATTCGCTAGGGCCTCGGCCTCAGCCCATTTGGTGAAGTAATCAACAGCAAAAATCACGAACCGGCAGTTCCCAGTAGCTCGTGGAAATGGACCAAGAATATCCAGCCCCCATTGTGCAAATGGCCATGGGCAGCTGATCGGATTGAGTTGACCGGTAGGCTGGTGAATTAAGGGGGCATGTTTTTGGCACCGTTCACATTTACAAGCATATTCGGCGGCATCCCTTTGCATCTTTGGCCACCAAAACCCCTGGGTCATCGGCCGATGTGCCAGTGAACACCCCCCCATGTGACTCCCGCATACCCTATCGTGCAGCTCGGCCAAAATCTCAGGCACTTTCTCGGGGTGCAAGCATAGAAGATACGGCCCCCCAAAAGACCTTCGATACAACTTGCCGTCTGCTGATAACCAATATCGAGCTGCCGTCCTACGTATCTTACCGGCCTTCTTTTGATCCTCTGGGACTTTATTCTCGGCTAGGAAAACAGTGATGGGATCTATCCAACACGATGTAGGCGATGAAACTGTGGCGACATTATCCACCCTGACGGCAATATTGTCGGAAACCTGAATGCTTGGCTCGGCTATAAGCTCTACCCTGATCAGCCGAGGCACATCCTCGATGCTTGACGACGCTAGCGTGGCTAAGGAATCGGCGTGTCTGTTTTGCGCCCGCCCCACTTGGGATATTTTCACCGTGACAAACTTGCTTATAATTAGCTTTGCCTTGCTCAAGTATGCTTTCATCCGAGGATCTCTTGCTTCAAAATTTCCCTGGACTTGGTTGACAACCAACCGAGAATCTGAATATACTTCCACGTTCTGAGCACCTATCTCCAGTACTGATCTTAGTCCGGCGAGCAAGGCCTCATACTCGGCCTCGTTGTTGGAGGCCTTGAATCCCAATCTAAAAGAATGCTCTAGCCGAATCCCTTCAGGAGAAAAGATAACGATCCCGGCACCGGCTCCCGCGGCACTTGAGGCCCCGTCCACAAATACCTTCCACGGGTGAGCCTCTACACGGCAGATCATCTCTTCGCTGTTCCTGGGCGAGAATTCAGCGACAAAATCTGCAAGGATCTGGCCCTTCACGGAATGTCGAGGTCTGTACCGTATGTCGAAAGAGCTGAGCCGAGTCCCTCATTTCGCTATTTGTCCCGTGAAGTCAAATCTTCTCAAAAGTGACTATAAGGGGTACTCAGTTAACACATAAACTGTGTGGGCCTGAAAATAATGTGACAGCTTCCTCATGGCATGGATCAGGGCCAACACTAGTTTTTCCAGAGGCAAATACCTCTTCTCGGCATCGACCAAGGTTTTGCTGATATAATACTGATGAGAATGCAAAATGTCATATTTTTATCCCTTAATTTTTAGTCTTTTATATTTATTTGGTGCCTAAATGTACTCATTATTCTTATATTTTGATTTAGGATGCAAATGGAGGCATAAAATGCAAAACGTAATTAATTGGGCGATTCTGGACAGCTTTGACATTGCTTCGTAATCTGGGCATAACTCTCTCATCAGAGCTCCGATTGAGATGATTCAAGATGATATGGAACGCCAAGAGAAAGCTCTACAACTTTCATGTTTTGAGTTTTGAGAGATACGGGATGCATCAAGGTCGAAATCGGGCTTGAAGTTGCTGCACCTGCACTGTTGACGTTCTGGAATGTTCCTTTGCTTGATATTCTAATAAGCGGATTTGATGCGGTTTATTTTTGGAAGGTTCCAGATCTGATGCACGAAATTTCCAATTGAAAAACACCACTTTTCTAGTTATATTAGGACTTTGTTTTATTTTTAATATTTTTCCTTAATTAGTCAGATTTGGATGTTATTATTTAGAATATTTTTAGGAGATTTTGTAGGCTTGGGAAAGGGGGAATTAACGTGTAAAAGGGGAGGAGAAATCAGAATTACACACACACACGCCTCTCTCTCCCCTCTTCTCTGATTTTCTCCTTTGAGTTTTCATCATGGCCTTGCGTGGCTAAAATTTTTATACTTGGTTGAAGGAAACTGAAGCCTCGGAATCAATAAAACTGTGAGATCTAATTTGTTTTTATTGTTCAATTTATGTTTTGAATATCGAATGTTCTTCTGTGCCTATTTTCATGATTGTCTTGTTTAATTACTAGGAGGCCTACTAGTTTATTATTCATTGCAATCTACTGCTAGGTTAGATATCAAATCCGTAATTGTTTGATCTCTCTAACTTGTGAAGCAACCAAGATTTAATGATTTGCTGCGTCAGAAATTATTAGATCTTAGGAAGAACGCTCGACTAAATTAAATGCAACTGCTTGTGTTTGTGTTGTTTAGCTTCATCGATCTCTCTAGTTCTTAAGGCTGCTACTCAATTAAATCTTTAGCGCTTGTCTTGGGTTGTTTAGTAGTTAGGGTTTATTAGATCGCTTGTTTTCTAATTAACTGCAACTAAGGAGAGATAGGAAAATAGTTCCAACGGTGAATATTCAAGGTGTGAATTGATATACACTTGCATCGATGATCAGTTGTAAAATTCCGATGGTGGATGTTGACTTGGACCAAGGTTTGTTCTCTTGATTGATTTCAATATTTTGATTTGAATTGTTCCTTAGTTGTTTTTCTTAAAATTGTTTTCATTATACTCAAACCCCCCCCCCTCCTTGTTCACGTAGCATAAAATTAGGCTA